>JAHWFP010271488.1:0-42032 GCA_023313725.1 Lithobius niger
TTTTTTTTTTATAATGGATTGTAAATTGTCGTTAGGACCAGATCATTCACAGAATCTAAACGCATATGGATGCGCCAGTCAGTCACATTTAAGACTTGCTGAATTGTCTTCTGGCGAATGTTTTTTTTTTCTTTTCCTGTGGTATAGTGGTGAATGGCGTGAAGGATATCAGGTCTTCGTGCTGCCGCGCTTGTGAGAAGATGGGATGAGAGGACGATTCGGAAACGAAACGCGAAATCGAGCTGTGTGTGAGTAAGAAGGCGTGAAAGAATGTCGTCAAGTAAAACACTCTAGGGAAAACCCATCTGAAATAAGAACGGAATAAAGAAGAAAAATCTTTAAAAAAAGATTGGATGAGTTTCTGGACATCTCCACATGTGCCTTTGAAATAGTGTCGTCGTTTACGGGTGATCATAAAACGAGAAAGACGACGGCGACTTGAAGACGGCCAATTACAGGTCATGCGCGTCAAGCGAACCGAATCTCCACTTGCCAGCTACCCAGCCTCGTTTTCAATGAGATTCGGTTTCGGTGTGGCGCCATATTACGACGCTCCCCTCTTGCCGCCCTGTCGTAGGCCTAAACATATAATATCTTATAGCGGAGAAGCTGCGGGGATGCCAAACCCACACAGTGTCCGCCCACAAAGTGTTATTTTGCAATTTCACGCATCTCCTGGTACGAAGTCAAGTGGCGAAGTGTATTTCCGTCGATGGGTTAGGCCTAACGTTTTGGCAGGTTGCTGCGAAGACGACGACGTTGCAAAGACCGCTTGAACGAATGCAGCGACGCCTGGAGGCGACAACTAGTCAAAGAACCTTTTTAAAGTCTGTCTTTTTACGCAAAAATGACAGCCGTTCGCCCGCTATTCCCGCATGCATGACCGTCACCGCAAAATGGAAAGTAAACTCGACATGTGATGCTTGAAAGTTTCCACGGCGCACCCACATGCAGACTCGACCCATACTTTTAAACTTGAGGGGTTGCGGGCGACCTTTTTCCAACCGACAGACAGAGAGATGGTGGTTTGACGTACGTAAACGCATCATATTTTAAAGAGGTTTTAAAAATTTGAAAAGAACTTTAAGGCTTTCACCTACAGTGTTGTGAATAAATAGACGCTCCCTCCACTTTCATTTTATAATAATAATAATATAAATATTTATTGTCCAATAAGTGCGATTGTCAGGAAAGGACAACAGGTTGACACTGGCGCCGAGCCAAATTAATAAAAAAAATAATTAATCGTAATGAATGTAACAGGCCACCAGGTCTGATCCAAACTAAATATTTAGCGAGGAAAGCATTCCACAGTTTTGTTTTAAAATTTCGTAATATTGGAGCCATAACAACGTCAGCAGGCAGCTCGTTCCATATCCTGACCACACGGTTGGGGAAAAAATATTTTCTATAATCACGCTTGAGTTGTTGAACTGCAAGTTTGAGCGAGTTACCCCAGGTTATACCATCATCACTGAGTGAGAAATAGCAACTGTAATCCACGTTGCAGAGATCATGAAGAGAATTAGTCAACACGTGTCTCTTGTTGATTGTTGATATATATTGTACAGCGGGCAAAATCGTTTTTGTTTTTCTGATTTAATTTTTTATCATCGCTTTTTATTTTCGTGACGCCATTCCTTTTTTTTTCTCTCTTCTTGCCGATAACACACAAAAGACGAATGTTTGACCTAACCGTGTTTTACTTTCGACCACAATGGTTTACCATCCAAAACCAGCAGGCTACCAACTGAAAATTTAGGACCACGTGTGTAGTTCGTAATATAACTATGGCTGCATACTGAAAGACTTAATTTTAAACTTAGGACTTAACCTTAAAAAGATAATGACGTCATGAATGATGATCGAGTCCTGCCAGTTATAGCCAACAAGAACTAACTGTCTGGTTTCCCGAAGTGTATCCCAGGAAGGAAGAAGTGTGGAATAAACAGTGTAACTGCATTCAAACTCGTTGTTCTTCCCTGCTTAACATCTATTCAACGATCCACTTAATTGGACGTCAAGGGAAAGTTGCAGTAGTCGCAGTGTGGTCTATTTTCCAAGACCACCTTCGTGCCTTTAGCTAACAATTTGGAGGTCAATGGATTGAAGACCACACGCTGGCTACCAATTTTTCTCTCAAAACGTTCAACGGTACATTGTTTGAACAGCCTTTGTACAAATAGATAAAACAGGACGTATTTTTTTTTTTAGAATTCTGAAACAATGCGTGTTGGAATACAGTTAATGTCAATATGTCCACAACTGAACACAACTGAAACAATGTCTACATTTGGTTGAACTACGACACAGTTAATGTGAAGATGTCCATAACTGAAACAATGTCTACATTTGGTTGAACTACGACACAGTTAATGTGAAGATGTCCACAACTGAAACAATGTCTACATTTGGTTGAACTACGACACAGTTAATGTGAAGATGTTCACAACTGAAACAAATGTCTACATTTGGTTCAACTATGACACAGTTAATGTGAAGATGCCCACAACTGTAACAATGTCTACATTTGGTTCAACTACGAAGATGTCCTCAACTGAGCAATGTCTATATTTGGTTGAACTACGATACAGTTATTGTCAGTATGTCTACAACTGAAACAATGTGTACATTTGGTTGAACTGCAATACAGTTATTTTTAGTATGTCTACAATTGAAATAATGTCTACATTGGGTTGAACTATGATACTGGTAATGTCAATATGTCTACAACTGAGCAATGTCTATATTTGGTTGAACTACGATACAGGTAATGTCAATATATCCACAACTGAAACATGTTTACAATTGGTTGAACTACGACACAGTTAATGTCAATTTGTCCACAACTGAAACGATGTCTACATTTGGTTGAACTACGACACAGTTAATGTCAATATGTCCACAACTGAAACAATGTCTATATTTGGTTGAACTACGACACAGTTAATGTCAATATGTCCACAACTGAAACAATGTTTACATTTGGTTGAACTACGATACAGTTATTATCGATATGTTCACCCCTCTAACAATTTCTACACCTTAAATATGCGACCTATGCTCACAAAATGGAGAATAACCCCAGACCAATCTCTGTGTAGAAAGAGTATTGGTAGATTTCTGACAGTAATTACAATCGAGACTTACAAACGTAATGTAAAGAATACGGGAATGTAAATATACCAGAAGCAGAAGTATTTTCAGAAATTTTTACTATTTAAAGTAGCTTTATGAGGCCTAGAATTGTATGTTATGTATACACTTGGGAAATGACCACGAAACGGGAAATAACCACAGAAACCAACATCTTTCTGGAAAGCGTATCTGTATAACTAGATAATTATATGATCCCGGACTACAAAATTAACTTTTAAGGCTTTTTTTCCCCTAACAATCCCTTTCTGCGAATTCGTTGTAAAGCTAGCGACCGGAAACAATTCTGTTATAATATTTGCATTCATGTTTTAAATAAGCTGAAAGGAGCCCTCATAAATAATATAAAAAAAAAGGAGTGATGTTTTGGGAAGTACTACCCAGCCCTTCATTATCAAGTATAAAACAAAGATTGCTAGATAAAACACAAAATATACTAAGAAAATACTGTAACATGCTCAAAATACTAGCAATTCACAGCATCTTCACACAACGAATGAGAAAGGGAAAATTTATGGGAAAAACACCCCAAAGAACCTACGTCCGAAGACAGAATTCTTATAATAGATCTTCCTCCCCAGCTTCCTTTCTAGAACTACACTCGCAGAGAAAAAGAATCTTTGTACCTACACTGTTCAAATTCCGCCTTCAGACTTAGGTTCTTTGTTTTTTCCCCTTAAAATTTCAGTTTCTCATTTGTTGCATGAAGGATATTGGTTTTCTACGAATTACTAGTATTTTGAGCATGTTTTAGTGGTTTTAGTGTTTTATTATGACTTCGTCTTTTAGGCTTTATTTTATGCTTGATAACAGTACAGTATTTTCTGAAATTTTACTCCGTTTCTATTTACGTCTCTGCCTTCTGGCTTATTTGAAACATCCGTGTTTCGTTTTTTCTTCATTCTTTTCTCCTCATAATACTAGGAAACAGGCTTTGGGCCTATTGTAGGCGGAGCGAACAAACCTTTATTTCAAATTTATATTTAATGTTTATTTTAATGACTGTACCATATATGTTAATGCTCCTTAAAAATCAAGGAAAAAGGCTCAAATTTGGCTAATTTTAGGCTATTTGCCTTTTGTTGTGACGTACTGCTGTTACTTGCAGGCTTTTGTCTTATTTTAGCTTTATTTTGAAATAGGCCAATGCTACGTATCATATTTATAATTTTGATATTATACTTAAAAGGCTTTCGTTCGCTACATCATTTAGTGTGTGTTTAGTTATTTTTAGGTTCTTTCCACATCCGACACTAAAAATGTGAGCCATCGCTGCCGACTAAAAATAAAATGGCACGTTTGTCACGGCCGGTTGGGCTTCCGCCACTAATAATTCTGACATTGTTTATAAATAATAATTAAGCCAAACAATCATCAGAGCGATAGTTTTTAACAATAATTAAAAGATTCAGCAGGCTGGCAATGGTGCCTCTGGTCTAACACTAGTCTTGACAACGCCACCAACGAAAATATTGAGGCGCACACCTCCATCACGCACAGCGATAGCGATCTTAAAACCACATTATACCCCATCAGTAACGATCACAATATTGTAGGTCAAAAAGTGTTAGCTCTTAGGCTTACTTTAGCCTTTAGGCCTAATTTGTAGCTTTTTGGCCTAATATTTAGTTGTCATTTTTATTTCGTAATAGCAGCTGCGTTTGAGATTAGGCCTATTGACTAATACACTACGGTATCGAGACTACACGTGGCTACATGTTACCGTGGCAACGAAGAATTTTAAAATTATTAGACGCAGGCATGTTGTTGTTTCGTGCTGTGTGTAAATACATCGACTGCTGTATAGATTCGTTTTATATGTATAGCTTCGCCGTGATACGACGATTTAGGTTTCATATTCGGGATTCCCATCGCTACTGTAAATGCAGTTTAGTCGCCATGCTGAAGGTAATCCCTCCAAGCATTCTTTTTTTCAAATGGTGCTAGGTGTATCGTTAACAGAAGCCTTTTGTTTTTTACAGTTGCGATGTTTCAGTAGTGGTTAAAATGAGATAATCAAATGTTATAATTTCATTGAGTTACGTCGAAAAAGGTTATCAGCTAGAAAGAAGCAACCACAATTTCATTTGCCGTGTTTTTAAAGTTAACTTGACTACCACCAGCATGGTATATGCTTTGTCGAAATTCGTTAGCTATTCAGGATTCCAAATTTACAATGGTGAGTGTTAGAAATTAATTCCAAAATTTGTAACTTCTTCCATAATAATTGTTCGATTTACAGCAAATTTTGGCTCAGCAATACTTTTGGGGGTATCAAGCGATGTACCAAATTTCATTCCAATCCACCCAGACTACAAACAACGGACCAACGGTCCAACCAACGTTTTGCAGTTTGGTGTCCGTTATAGGCTATGCTTCGCTCGCTCGCTCCGCCAATTATATCGCATATATCACGTTTATTAACCTTTCACGTACTTAGAGATTTGACGGGAAAGCAGAGTTCCTTTTGAAGGGGGTTATCCCTCTTGAATGTCATTGGTGTCAACTGCTACTTACGGTCCGTTATTGCTTGTTGTTTGTCACCATCTTGGTTGTCACAATCTTGATGGTGTTATCACCGTCCATCTTCCGTGAGACATAGCGCTTCAATTTGGCGATAAGTCTGTCTCCTTCTGCCACATCTAACTTTCTATTGTCTTCAAATATTAACGAATTCAGTTCATCTTCGGTCACTCAATCTGACTACGAAACTAACTTTGGGCTATAGTTTTGTAGCTTTGTTTGATAGTTAGAATCCTTTTGTCGGCTCTCGAAGGATTTGAGCAAATTTCGATGCTCGTCATGCAGTACTTTTATCTTCGTTACAATGCACTTTTGTGTTAAAATTGGAATCGATGCCTTGTGCCACAATTCTTCCACTTTGGACGCAACACAAGTTGAAACTTCAGCGACTGCTGCGTTCTCTGCAAATCTATGTCATTTCTTCTTTAAGGAACAAGTAACATTTCATCATCCCAGCATTTGTGGGAAGAACGGTCTGTGGTAAATCGGACGGGTTTTTCAAAAATCCTACAACTGGTACGCAGCGCTGGCTTCGGCTGCTTACGTCCAGAAACGGTAGCCATTCCAATTATTTTCTAATCTGACATAAGAGACAACAAATTAATTAATTTATTTCACACTAAATAAATCAAACAATGGTAATTTTAAACAAAAGTATGACTTAGGAAATGTAATTTGAATTGAACACACAATTCCGTAAAAGTCCGAAAAAGTCACTTTTTCAGCTGGATTGGGGCAGACCTAGATATTAACCTGGAGCGAACTGCTTTTAACACAGATTACTTTCTACCAAAAGGCAACTTATCCATACTCAGCCCAAATTAATTTGTAATTCTAAGACATTATACATTTATTACGCCGAATATCGCAAAATGGACAAAAACCGAGTTTTTCCAGTGGCTTGGGGCAGACCTAAATATTAACCTAGAGCAAACTGCTTTTAACACGGCTTATGTTGTACCAAAAGGCAACTTTTCCACACCCAGCCCAAATTAATTTAAAAAAAAAAGTTTTTTCACTCCACCCTAATGAACACTGACTATTGAGCTTGTGAATGAAAACCCACAATAAAAGGGGCTTCTTACTAACGGTACTTTCATTTTTTTGTTATCACGCTTATAGTTTATTCTGGGGAGGGGGGGGGAGCTATCATTGTTTGACACCCTGTATGGAAATAGAATGATGCCACATGGATAAGTGGTTTGCATATAATGATGGTGCACGGATATGGGGTACAAATAAAAGGATGCCACATGGGCGAGGGGTGTAAACAGAATGATGCCATTTGGATGAAGAATATAAATAAAATGTTGCAAAAAGAATTTAGAAAAACATTTGGACTTAAAACATTGTGTGGTTTTTATTGGCCACCCCCTGTATGCCTGTGACTTTTAAGTCACCACTGAGAAATGTTGAACAGCTTCTTAGTTCGGGTGGAGCCAGAAACCAAGGATTCGCACCGGTAGATCACCCCGGCTAGTAAATACAAGTTCCTGAGTCAATTTGGGGTATATGTGTATTCTTTCTAGTTTTCGGAGTAGTGTATCTTGTATTTTAACGGCCTGTCTGTTGACTGCTTGCTCCTGTTATTAGTTAGTGTAGTATATAAAGAAAGGAATCAAAAGGTAGAGGGTTAACGAAGCAAGCAGTCTGCAGTAAAGACCGGCCTTGTGAGGAAACACAACACACTAGTCTGAGAAAGAAAGAAAAGACAACTGCCCCGACTGGGACTCGAACTCAGGACTTCCCGTTTACTAGCCAGGTGCTCTAACCACTGCGCTACCGGGGCGGGCACTGGCTTCAGGCTCCAACCGAGCTAAGTAGCTGTTCAATCTTTCTCAGTGGTGACCTAGAGATCACAAACATACTTGCAAGGTGGGAAAGCAACTTTGCTTCTTGGCCTCCACACTAGAAACAATGCAAGTAATAAATAAAGAAAGAAGTCACAAGGTAAAGGGTTAACGAAGCAAGCAGTCTGCAGTAAAGGCTGGCCTTGTGAGAAAACACAATACACCAGTATGAGAAAGAAAGAAAAGACAACTGCTCCGACTGGGGCTCGAGTCGGGGCAGTTGTCTTTTCTTTCTTTCTCATACTAGTGTATTGTGTTTCCTCACAAGGCCAGTCTTTAATGCAGACTGCTTGCTTCGTTAGTGTAGTATAGTTTCTGTAACTCGTTGGGTTTACAAAATACACCCCAATAAAAAAAAAAAGCGCCAGAGAACTGTTTAAAACCGTCACTTTCGAACTGATTTGGTCATCAATTATCAAAGTGAAACATTGACTCGATATTGTTTACGCAAACTCATTATTTCTCCTCACAACAATGTCTCAAGAAGATCGCTTAAGCGTGTCCCCGTCTTTGTTCCCTTGTGTCGTGGACGGTGGGGATGGGGGTTCAACGAGTTAAGCGTGTACGACAGGCAGTGTGACGTATAGAGTTGGTCTCAGCCCTGGGGGCATTAGCCGCTACTTGAGGTTATCCCACACTGTCGATGAAGGTGAAGCTAGGATCTCCCCAGGGATATTCTGGATCCTAGTGGAACATTAGACTGCCATACATTAGGTTGGAAGACAGACGCGACACGGACCAACGCAAGTGTGTGTGTGTTCCCTCGCGCGTTGGCTCACCTGCCATCCCTCCCCCCACCCCCCTCCAATCCCCAACCCCAACGCTTTCTCCGTTCTCTCCCTGCGTTGTGAGAACGGATGAACTAAGAGAAGGGTTTGGAGAAGGAAATAAAGTTCTTGAAAAGGAACGACTTACTGTGTCTGGAACGGACACGAAAGTTGAAAAGGAGAAAGTGGCGCAACATAAATTTTCGTTTTTCTTTTCTTTTCTCGCTTTCGAATGTGGAACATTTTAGGAAGTTTCAACTTTTTCTTAAAGTTTGACGAAGGAAGAAACACAGTGGAGCCAATATTGTGAACAGTCAAAGGGTGACGAGTGAGCAGCAGTAATGACAAAAAAAGTGCACGTGTCATATAATAGGAATAATAATAATAATCTATCAGCTTTATTACCGAAAATAAATGGTAAAATTAAACTGGAAGGGATAAAATATTACCCTTTAATACCAGCTCCTAGTAATTTTAAACAAGATTTACAATTTCTAGAACCAGTGGGCGCAGAACATCGCAAATATTAGCGAATAAAAATTAAAGTACATATAGAAGATCAAATAGGATCAAAAACGAAGATCAAATACGATCAAAAACACTTTAAAAAAATGGAAAGATTAGCTATTCTGAGGACCGTTTGAAATGATGAAGACTACGCGATACCAAGGTCTTTGGACAAGCGGGAGGACAAGGATCAAGGTCTTTGGGCAAGCGCTTGTCCAAAGACCTTGACGCGATATCACCTACTCGGACGCCAAAGAATTCCATGGCTGTACTACACGGTTTGAGAAGAACAACTTTGTACAGTCGCTTTTCATTTTTGTGACGGTAAGTTTAAATGAGTGTCCTCTGGTACATATGGGACCGGAGTGTCAACCCGGGTCTTAGAATTGGTCCTTCAATGCCCTAGACCCCACTAACTCGACACTGCCACTGCTAACCTGTTATATTAAATTATAAATCATTACCTGTTCACAAGTTTGCCTCCATTGTGCTTTTTCGTTTATACATCATCGTATACATCACAAGAAAAAGGCCAGAAGGCCACTGACTGGCTGGGTGGCAGGCGGGCTAACACCCCCAGGATGTAATCGGATCACAATTGACTGCACATTTGACTTCAATTTCGGTGCACGTCAAGTATCATTGCTGGCCGTGCAAACTATATACCTGGTCGCGCGGAAAGTTCCATTACTGGCTAGCTAAAGGTTTTGTCTTTATGATTCTCTCTGCTTTATTCTGTGGTACTCAGCTGTGACTGTGTGGCTGCATGGTTTCCTGTGTATTAGTTTTAGTTTTTACCCTAGAAAGAGTGCCCGTTAAGCTTTGTAATAATAAACAGTTGACCAGTTTTGTCTCTCTCCCTTTTGTTGATAAGCAAAATGAAATAATCCATGTTTTAGTTAAAGGCTTACAGTTTTAAACCAAATCACGACGTGTTATTAATTTCGGAGCCAGTTGGCCTCGAAATTGGCATCCTAATGCGATAGAAAGACATTTATTTCGTAGATATGGATTTCCAGTGCTGAATTGTTAACGAGTTGTCGGTGCAACAATCGTTGCATGCACGATCGTTGTTGCAAGCTTATTGCTTGATAAACCACTGTTACCTCGATAAATAAACAAGCATTACTTGCAACAAATTTAACCAAGTTTAACTGGTGCCTTTTCGTTGTTAAATAAATATCACACCAAACTGAGGAGCAAGTGCAGGGCAATGAAACATTAAGTTGAAGAATCCAGTGTGACATGGCTGCCTAGCAATTTATTAGATCAATTACTACGAATTTGCAGACACCACTGGTTCCTCATCATTGGTGTTGTGTTCGCCTGATGATGGACCATGATGAGCGACGTGATGAGGGATGATTCTGTCCGAATATCCGCAATAATTAATCTGATAAATTGCTAGGCTTCAATGTCAGCCTGGATTCTTCAACTTGATCAAAGCAAATGATAATATAAAATTCATCGGAGTAGGTTAGTTCCTTAAATGAGCGTACATTACGTTTGGGAATGCTTTCGGGGAAGGGGAAAATTGGGATGGAGAGAGATATAATGGTGGAACAGAACGTCGTAGACAGCGGTTTTTCACCCGTCTTTAGACGGATTGTTACTAATATTTACAGCTAATTACGTTTCTTTCTCAAAGTTTGAGTGTGCTGCAGTAGCAGACCCGCCCACTGTGACGCAGACAACGGTACGACCAGCCCCCCTGTCTTGTGATTAATTTTGTCGTTTATTAATGTCATGTTTACACCTTAGTGCCGACAAGCTAGGATTATTAATAAGTAGGATTATTAATAGCTACAAGCAACAGTTAGGATAGGATTAGGAGAACTTGGGACTGCAATAATCTCCTCCATAGGGGCCGTCCATATATTACGTCAGACTCTGGGAGATGGTGGGTGGTTGATTTATTGTGACAATTATGACACAGGGGTGTGGGTATTTTTTTTTCCAAAAATGACGCCATAATCTTGCATCATATTTTGGTGTTCACACCACCTTAATTTTTTGGCGTATTTTTTATTAAAACAGTAGTTCAGATGCAATTCCGTTTACACACACAGTAAAATTTCAAGATTTAGACGTGTGGACTTTTAAGACATTTGAAAAAATACAATAAATTTAAGAAGAGGCAAATGGTAAAGTACTTTGAAATATAATAATAATAATAATAAGTTTTATTGTTTATATGGCTCGAAGTTTGTTACAAACATGTGTGAGTAACAATAAGTATATATTAATTTAAATAATAATACATATATCTTACAGATACACTTTTACAGACAATTTAACAAAAAACCATTATTACATAAAATGAAATATATTACCCCTCTATTTCATTCATGATATATGTTTCACTAACTCGTTTCAAATTTTGTTTCAATTCTCCCTTACTTTGGTAACGTAGCATTGCATTATCTAGTTTATTGAAGAGTGTAGGTATGTAATTTGCCTTTATTTCTTAATCCGCAATTATTATTCCAATATGGCACCTTATATTTCTGCGTTTTTTTTTCGCAATCTTCCTCCTTTAATTTCGTCATAATTTTTATGTGTATTTACATAGTAATATTTTATTATAGTCACATAATTACGAAGGACCAAGATTTTAAAGACTTTATGTTTAAAAAATAGTTGATCTGTTTTTTTTTTCTCTCATTTCCAAACAGTACTTTTATTATTTTATTTTGTACTCTCTGTAAATTCATTATTATATGTTCTGTTGCAAAACCATATACTTCAATACCGTACCGTAGCAGACTTTCCACCCACCCATAATAATAATAATAATAATAATAAAGGACATTTTCCACGATAGTGGCTGGTAGGCGGAAGGGCTTGGAGCCTCTGATACAGGGTCGAATTTAGAATAGATTAAGATGTTCTCGAAAGGAATGACTGCTAGTCTTCCCCCGCCAGCTCCCGACGGAACCTCGTTCCGTGCTCATACAAACCCCTCCCCTCCCCCTATGTATATCACATGGGGGTGGGGGTATGATTGCAAGAAAGTGACGTAATTATTGAGGGGGTGTTTTTAATTTTGTGACATTTGTGACGAAGGCGTGGGTGGGTGTTTCAAAATAGGCCAAAAAGCATGACGTAATATATATGGCCAATGCTAGGAAGAAGATTTACTAGCTGAACAGGTCACACTTAGACGGCGCCATTTTCTGATCATTTGAATCATTTTCTGATCACTACGTGCCTTAGCACTAAAATTGCTTTGCGTACTTGCCCTTGTTTGACCTTTCAAGTATTGTTTAGTGAATACTCGCTAAATAAAACAATAGGCCTACTTGCTCAAAAATGTAGGCCTAAATAACACGTGTTGACTGGCGTCTCATCCAGTAGAGTGTCAGCTAAATAGTACTTAGCGTGTTGGGGAAAAAATCATCCAGAGATTACCTCTATCACATAACCACTTTGCTAAGTAAATAATTGTATTAAGCCTAACCAATGCAGTACTGGTCTAATCCTAAACGTACACAAATAGCGCATAGGCACTGACGCCATATTAGATACCGAGCTCTAACCCTGAAACCAGTCGTTGAGCTAGCTGCAAGGGGCACTGCAGGTGTAAAACAAACGGGGTCTTTAGTCAAGCTAATGCTGTGATAGGAGATTTCTGAGGCATATAAACGTTGTTGTGTCCAATCCTTTACGTTTCGAAAAGTGTACTAAGGTTGTAAATCGGAGGAAAGAATGATTCTACATGCGGGAAATCGGCACAGGTGTCAACAAATAAAAAAAAAATTGAGCATATTTAGTTCCAAGAAAGACTCTCTTACAGCATTGGGTTGACAAACTACGCTAAGGTTTTTACCTCCGCGTATACAGAACAGTGACAATCTCTATGCTGGAGCCAGTAAATGGGCTAGCTGCAGGGGGCACTGGAGGGGAAAAGGAAGGGCGACTTACTGAAGCCAATGCTGTTAGAACGGATTTCTTAGGCCTAAAACGCGCGGTTGTTTTTACATATGTTAGCAGTGTTGCTGAATTTTAAGCAAGAGGAGTCTTCTATTTTCCGATTTACAACCTCGCTGCGTAATGGATCGGCGAAAACAACGTTTTTTTAAGCCTAAGAAAGCCGCTGTCACAGCGGTGGCCTGACTAGAAGTTCCGTTGTTTTTCCTCTCCATTTTAATGTAGTGCCCCCTCGTAGCTATCTCTCCAGATGCTAGCCTCGTAGCCAATATGGCGTTGTTGTCGCTGCTGTAGGACCATGTATTGACCGTTCTATCGGGTAAGTCCACTCAGTATATTAAGCAGAAGCGCGAGAAACAGTACGAGATTTAACACCAAATCTCAAAGCGTCTGACGTCACTGCTCCCATTTCGTGCATTTTACTGATTCTTCTATCTCATTGGCTGTTGATTTTACTGATGAATCGACGCAAAATTAGACTAACAAACGAACGTAAGCCCGACCGTTCCGATTGTTTAAATTGTTTTAAAGTGCATTAAGCTTTGATTAAGCTACCAGTCCAATCGACAATGCGACTGAAAATCACAACGTTTGTTATCATACGGAGGTAAGCATTACAAGCGATCATCGTAAAAGCATGCCATTGTTTTGGTTTTGAAGTAAGGACGTCACCAACTCTCGTCTTGGGTAATCTCGTACAAAAATTATTGTTTTGTTTTAATAATGTATATATTTTAACGTTTAGTAAAGATTGCGCGATCAGATATTTCATAATTGTTCATTACTTTTGTTGAAAACTGCTGCTATATATAGTTGATTATGTGAAGGCAAACCAAGCAGTGCTACATAAAAATACAAACAACGTTTCGGAAATTATCAATTTTCGTCTTCAGGTTAGCAATAAAATTAAAGCATGGCAAAAGCCACTAAGTCAACAAACCTCAATATAGTCAATATAGTTGAAACAAACCTTTTCGTTGACTTCGACTAAACCAAGCGTCGTCTGCTTCGAGGATTGGTTTGGTAGCAAAGACGTCACCAACTGAATCTCTCTCTGTATACTTTATCACGGGAAATAGCTGTGCTATAGCTTAGACGCGTTCAACTGAGTGAACCGACCCAATAGAACGGCCGAAGGTCCCAAGTCTCTGCTCTATGTACAGTGCCCCTTATAGTTAGCACAAGGACTAGCTTCAGATGCGAACTCCGCAAAGAATAAGGCGTGATTGTCACTCTATAAAATCGTGCATTGCAAACCCGTTTATTGTTCTAGCACCACATCTGTATTATTGTAGAAATTTTTAATGGCCGCAATTGTCGCGCTACAGAAGATAGGTGCGACCTGAGCATCACAGGAAGGAAATAAAAATAATTTACAATCCGCCGTAACTACGATTCTCGTCACAATTCGAGAGATTACATGAAAATGTTGCATTAATTGCTATTGCATGTATTCAAACGTCACAAGCAGGTGCATTGCCGCAAGTCTTACACAGTCCTATACCCCTTGCTGACTTGTTTATTGTCTGGAAAGATTACGACCATAGCCATAAATATGGCAGCGCTTGACGTTACTTCCTTTCTCTCCGGATACCGTATATTACGAAATCGTTTATGTTCGGGAAAATGCCCGGACATTTAGCAGACACGTTTAGTCATTTTACTTGACATGAATGGATATGAAAATCAAAGCATGGCATTTAACCAGGCATCCGTAAAGATAACTCATCTATACCACGACTATTTCAACTTATTAACACGTTGGGGCTTACCAAAGGCTAATAAAAGGTAGATATATAACTTTTGACAGCTCTTAAATCTAACGCTACCTCAGCTGGCTCTGAAAATAGAGAATGCATTATTCTTCCCAAACTGACTGTGTAGTTTTTTTTTATTGCAGAGGACGAACAGCTAGCTGCATTCAAACGGAAAATGTACAATGAAAATTGGAAAGTTAAAGAGGGATGTTCGCGACTGAGAATCATTACGTTTTACCATGGCACCCGCTATCTACAGCCTACTTGCCTTAAAATCTAGCAGCAAGAAAGAGATACACTCATCAATAACAAGTGGCTGCAGCGTTAACACGTTGGGGTTTACCAAAGGCAATTATAAAAGGTAGATATATAACTTTTGACAGCTCTTAAATCTAACGCTACCTCAGCTGGCTTTGAAAATAGAGAATGCATTCTTCTTTCCAAACTACTCTGTGTAGTTTTTTTTTTATTGCAGAGGACGAACAGCTGCATTCAAACGGAAAATATGCAATGCAAAATTGGAAAGTTAAAGAGGGATGTTCGCGACTGAGAATCATTACGTTTTACCATGGCACCCGCCATCTCGCCGTAAAATCTAGCAGCAGGAAAGAGATACACTCATCAATAACAAGCGACTGCAGCGTTAACACGTTGGGGTGTACCAAAGGCAATTATAAAAGGTAGATATATAACTTTTGACAGCTCTTAAATCTAACGCTACCTCAGCTGGTTCTGAAAATAGAGAATGCATTCTTCTTCCCAAACTGACTGTGTAGTTTTTTTTTTATTGCAGAGGACGAACAGCTGCATTCAAACGGAAAATGTACAATGCAAAATTGGAAAGTTAAAGAGGGATGTTCGCGACTGAGAATCATTACGTTTTGCCATGGCACCCGCTATCTACAGCCTACTTGCCTTAAAATCTAGCAGCAGGAAAGACGTCCACTCATCAATAACAAGCGGCTGCAGCGACTACGTAGTCACAACTGATTTTCTGTACACTTCCGCCAGTTTTTCAACGAAAGCGCACGCCTCTATCACGCACTGCAACAGCTATCTCGATTATAATCTAAAATTAGTAACCATCACAATATGCTGTTAAAATTGTTTCAGCTTTTAGGCCTAATTTTTATGTACCGTTTTAATTTTTCAAGTAGCAGCTGACGAAGATTGGGTTCGAGAGTAGATCTATTGATTTATGCAATACTTTGTCGAGATTTCGTCGCAACGTGATTTAGGCCTAAATTTCCAGCTTTCAGCCTTTTTTTTTACCTGCTGTTTTAATTTCGTAGATAGCAGCTAATGGAGAATTAGGTTCGAGAGTGGGTCAATTCATTCATGCAACATGGTGTCGAGAGTATTTTAAATGTAGCTAATGTGTATCATTAACGAAGTCCTTTTGTTTTTACGGTTGCGTCTGTGTTTTCGTGTAGTGGTTAAATGCGAAGATCAAATGTTATCACTTCATTGACTTACGTCTAGAAAACTAGGAAGAAATTATGTTTTAATCTTGCCGTGTTTTTTAAAGTCCACTTGACTACTGTTGAAAAAGCGACAGACAGACGGACGGACAAAGTCGTTGCTATAGTCTTTCCAGCCATTTCGGTTGTACAGAAGCCTAAAACGAAGAAACGCAGTGGAGCTAACATTGTAAACATTATAAATATTGCAAACAGGATGACAAGTGAGAAGGAAAATTGACGAAAAAAATTCCCGTGCCATTCATCACATGTCTTATTCTTCCCGCGGGACGAACTCAGAAGCACAGAATTTACCGTCTACCTCCCCTGGCTAGGCTTATAGGTAGAATTTAGCAATTGCTAGAGTTTAGCGATTTTATGGCATTTATATAGGTATTATATGAAACTTGTTTCTGCAGGTACCGGCACTACCAGCATTACATAACAAAACCGTATATCACGTGAACGACAATATGGCAAGTGTCTCAACACAAGAAAATGAACTGCTTTAGAAATAAAATATTACAAAATATATCCCTATGCATTTTTAGAAAGTTTCTAGCATCACAAACCAACAACTTTACGGTTTTCGACAAACTTATGGACTAAAGAATCGTAGCTGTTTTTCCAAGGAAACATTTAAATCAATATTTTTTTCGAATATGAGAGGTTAGAAGCCTTATATTCGACGAGGTGCAGAAGATGCACAATACTTTAATATTAAAAAAAAATAATTGTAGTTCCAAGTCTGTTAGCGACGCTCTTCGTAAGCTGATGTCAAAGTTGCACAAGTGATGTGTAAACCGATCCAATATGAACTGGTTTAGAAATAAAATATTACAAAATATGCCCTGATACATTTTTAGAACGTAACCAGATGTGAAAACCGATCCAACATGGTGTAAACCATGCGCAACGGCTGTTTGCCGTGACGTCACCATGAGTTAGCCAATGACGAACGAGAACAACGTCTGTTTGGCCGTCTGATTGGGCTAGCCCAGTCACGTGATATGAAGCACGTCACAGCAAACAGCCATGGCTCGTGGTATAGTGAGCTGTAAAAGAAGAATTAGTTACCTCCAACGCCCAAGTAAATATTGGTGGTTGAACGCTATTACGATATATCGGAATACACTTCTCCCCAATACGTCGTAAAGGAAATTTTCGATATGGCAAATCTTTAATTGGAATGGCAAATGTCTGCTTTCACTATTCTTTTAAAAGAAAGAAGTTAAAAAGCACTTGTAATTACAATCAATGTTTAAAGCCTAAAAAGTGCACAACATATAAAATGTGTTCCACGTTTTGAGTCAGCTCCGACTCATTTTCAAGAGCAAATTTAAAAAAAAGTAAGAATTACAGTACTGCCCGTCACCCCTCACTTCGACTTGTACCAGCCTATACTGCACATTCGAGGTGCCTTCATTTTGCTGTTTTTCATTTGTTTCGTTCGTCTCAGTCCGCCTTTGGACTTCCGTCCAGACCAGTTCCGTGCCATGGTAGAAACGGACTTTGAAATTTCCTGCTTATTAATGACTTACAAAAAAAATTTTTTTAGTTTTTATTTCTTTTATTTCTTCTTGAAAATTCGTCGGAGCTGACTGGAAACGTCGAGCACGTTTGATACATTGTACACTTTTTAGGTTTTACACATTGATCAGTGGCGGAACAAGTACGCTTCGGGATTGTGTACAAATTAACCAAAAGCGTCTCATCCCTATGGAAGAACAATTAAAACCAAGAGAGGAACAATTATAAAATATGTGAAAAAAAAAATATTTCTCGAAAGTTTCCTACCTTGAAACTTCGTCATGCATGATATTTTATTTGCATGATCATTGCTCATAGATCATTTGCTTAATGACTTTTTGTGGGTTTGTGGCTTTTTCGTTTAAATTCATTTTTTTTTTTTTCATATTCTGCATTCTGGTTATGTGCTTTGCTGAGTTTGTCCCCTCTTCATAAGCCAGGGCCCGTGTTCACATGAACACCCTCATGTTCCGCCCCTGACACTGATTGTATTCACTGTTCTTTGTCAACTCTCTTACTTAAGATCTAAGTCTGCGTCGTTTCTGTCATGTGGGTATATAGCCACGTGCCAACCGGTACCTCATTGTCAGATTAGTCTGTTTGGAACCGTTGCTTAATTCGTAATCACGTTGCGTTGTTCGAGATTCCATTCATATATAATGTTCTTGTCATCAAATGAAGAGTTTAATGTCATCTTGTCGGCAATCACCATCATTACTTTCCTCACTGAGGAGATAAACCCCATTAGAGGGAACCACCAGTTCAGCATTAGAGTGCGGTCCCCTTCCTCTCTCCCAACTCCGGCTTGTGTATACACAACTTTGACATGAAAGACGTTCATCTGACAGTTCATCGATTACTCAAAATGGCAGGATATGATATCCACAAAGCTATAATCGATAATCCTTTTATCTGTTTGTGTATGTGTGTGTGTGTGTGTGTGTGTCAGTTGTCAGTTTAGTTTGCCTGTGCAGATGGCCCGACATTCGTGCAGATTTAATGCCTACTTCCGGTGCAGGCGGGGTTGCATAACTGCAGCCAGGAGCAGATGTCGCTGAAATCGGTATACCCATATTCGAAAAAGATTTCATTAATGACAGGTATAGAAACCAAGAAGATATCCATTTTCAACCATTAAAACATTCTAAAAAAAAAAGAGCTCTATCGTTTGCGATCACAGTACCAATTTTAGACCATCAGAGTGATTGGAATGCATTGGGTGACTACGTGAAAATGGGCGTAGAGTCAGTTGTTGAGATGTTTATGGGTGAAAGGTTAGGCCACAAAAAATTAATTAAGTGGTTCTCAGAAGTGGTAATAAAAAAATTATGCGAGCGGGCAGTGTTTTAACTTTTTACGTTTTATTCGTGATTTTTCAGATGCGGGGGATGGCTTTTTTTTTTTTTTTTTTTTTACCAAATGAAACGAACTCAGTAGCTAATATTTTGTTTTGAACTTCTGTTCAGGAATTTACATAAATCGCATGTAAAAAAAAAATCTTAAATTCTTGAAACAAGTCTTTAAAAAACTCTAATAACACGATAAATTAGCTCGACGTCACACCTTAGTATTAAAATACATATCCGTGAGTCCTAGTCGATTTAACGGTTATAATTGCTCGCGAGCGAGCAATTATAACCGTTAAATCGACTAGGACTCACGGATATCTCTTAGTTAATGCCAGGACCAGCGTGCAAAAGTTGCACATTTGAAATCCATACATGTATTTCAGTTATTCTTTAGTGCCTCTGAACGATCCTTAGAACCGATTTTTGAGCGATCATATGAATGGAGCTGAGAGCTGATAGGGTCCACCGGCTGCAGGTACAATGTTTGTGAAAGTGCTGAGGCGTGATTGGTACTTTTTTTTTAGACAATGTCATAAAAAACGTTTCATGCGCTAAGAAAAAACCCACGAGTGCACTCTTGAGAACCACTTACTTAATTTTAGTGGCCTTAGCAAAACAGTAACAAGTTCACTTTATATACAGCATGAGACAAAGCGAAATGTACTTAAGATAATAGATTACCCCTTGGGTTTAGATTTTTCATTTTGATTTCGGTTCTGTCCGTCTTTGACTTTATGCCTAGACCAGTCCTGTCAGAAACGGACACTTGCGTTTTTCTGCTTTTAACGACTTTAAGCAGATTTGTGAATTATTTTTCTCCTGAGTCAGAGCTGACTCAAAATGTCGAGCACGTTTTCTAATTTGAGCACTTGTTTAGGCTTTCCACCTTGAGTGACTATTATTAAAGTGTGCGCAGCGTATCTTGAGTCCTGCAAGTATTTTATGATTGGCTATGTCTTCCTGGAGGGGGTTGTTGCCGCCATTGTTTTTGTAACTATTTTGGATATCAACAAGGCACTCTGCTGTCACAAAACGTACAATCGAATCGATTATTTGTGTCCATTGTAGGGCGAACTCAAGATAGGCTGCGGACACTATAAAAAGCGCTGAAAACAAATCAAGCAAGGTTTTTTTTTTGTTTTTTTTTGTCTTCTGTACGCCGTAACCGGCGAGAAGACCATTGCAACGACTTTGTCCGTCCGTCCGTCGCTTTTTTCAACTTCGAACCAGTACCAGATATTGACGACCATTGTTTACAACGTCCATTGTTTACAACGTCCATTGTTTTAATAGACTGCTTCGACTAAACTGCGGCCTTGCAGTGCTGGAAACACCGGTTCTCGTCAGATCCCCGAAGTTAAGCAGCATTGGGCTGGATTGATACATGGGTGGGTGACCGCTGGAAATCTGGCTGTTGCAGACATAGGGCCTTAGGGCTTCGGGCAGATGACCAGGAGTGGTTAACGCTCGTTAAACCCTTTAAACCCTTTCGACTAAACTAAATTAAAATAATAACAGCAGTTGTAGTGCATGATAGAGGTGTGCGCCTCAACATTGGAAGTAGAGGAACTGTACAGAAGACCGGTGCGACTAGGCAGTCGCTGTAGCCGCTTGTTTTTTTTTTATTTGTCCAAGAACGAATAAAACATTATTACAAAATTTCGGAAATACAAATCTGCATTGATACTTATACTTGCATCTAACACCGACTGTTTTTTTTTTTATACTTTGAAAATATTCTAACGAGGTTTGTCCCAGCTAACAGGTTAACATCTGAAACATCAACCCAGGTCGAGGCTCTGAATGCATCAGATCATTCCTGACATGACGATGACATGCGGTGTCTTCGCTTTGTCACAAAAGGAGCCTTGCCAAATAAGATTCTTATAATCCTAAACAGAAAAATGAAAACGAAAATCCGTATTATCTACAAGAAACAATCCTTTCAAACCTCGTGTCCCATTCCTGAATCTTCCTTGGGATTAGATGATCAAACCTATACGGGAAGGATATCTTCCGTCAAATCAGAAGAAGAAATGGCGGATACCATCCGGGACAGCTGTCGGCAGAAGTTTCCGAGACGTTTGGTGTGGTTTAAAAGTTTAGCGAAATTGAAAAAAATAATAAATAAAAATAAAAGAAAAACGAAACGAGTACACGTGTCGACAGAAACAGCAGTACGAATTTGTGGGCCATCGATTGAAACACAAGCACGGCTGCAGTTTCAACATTTGATTCGCTTATTTCCCGATGTATTAGGAAGGCTCCACCGGGACTGTAGGGCCACATCCATAATTCAGAGAGTTTGTCGAAACCCTTAATCCTCTTCTCGTGCTGCCAAATCCATATATTTCTATTAAATTAAAAGGGAAAATCCTTCGGGGAGGCACGTTGACAGCCGGATTAGGGAACCTCGCTCCGGCTCTTAAACTTGCTTCGTTGTCGGCGTCACAGTGAACGAGGACCCCCGGTCGTCGACGACTAAACCATTGCCAGGGCCTTGGAAATAAGAACCAATAATTTTTGTCAACAAGCTACAGAAAAGAATGGCGAAAGGGAGGGCTATCGGAATTCGGGTTTCGGTTGTTTCGGGTGGAGGCCTTGGTATTTTCAAAACAGAAATGTTTGCCTCACGGGTTGGAGTCAGAGCTGAACCCGATATTTTTTCCAAGCAGAGCTCTTGGGAGGCCGACAAAATAAGCTGTAATTTTGAATAACTCACGCCAGTGGCACGGCCAGGAACATTTTTCGGAGGGGAGCACAACAAGGGGAACAAGGGGGCCAGGGAAGCACAGTTAGCTCCTCCAGCGGGGTACTGGGAATTGAAGACTTTTACGGTACGTCACTGCCGGCTTCAGCAGAGTACTTTTCTAACAATACTAGCTGAAAATCCGTCAAAAATGACGGATCCCAGTTTTAACGGATGGAATGGACAAAGAAAGCAGCTTTCCCAATCCTACTTTCTTTGGGAGCGTAATTTTGCGGGCTTTCAACTTGGGGATTGTTATTTTTTTTTGGCATCGCGTGCTTCCGTGGTTTCGTCGTATTGTAGTCACGGATTTGTTTTAGTTCCTTGTCCAACACTTTCAAATTATGTCGTGAGACTTTCATTTTCGCTCTATTGAATCTGCCACCGACCTTTCATAGTAGACTGAACATAAGCACTGGCTTTTCGAAAAACATTATTTTCATCGCATAATTGGCCATTTCTTTCCTGTTGATTATGTGCTGACATGTAAGCGACGGCAGATGGCGTCGGCGTACTTGTTATGCAGAAGACGTAATGTTTGGTTTGTTTCTGAATGTTATAGGGTATCGACGATACCCTTCACATTGCCAGCCACTCGCCCTTTTTCTTTGCTACCGTGCCAAGAATGAACTCGCTCGCCCTCTTTCATTGCTACCGTCTGGATGTGGCGGTGTTGCTGTTGCGGGTATATTATAATCATATCAAAAACCAAAACTGGTAAAAGGGGCCGCCAAGTTCCGAATACTTCGGCCCTTCAAAGGAGCGATATCAACACACCAAAACATTCGCTAAGCTAATCACACCGCTTAATAGTTCGAAGGTTAAATGAAAAATAGAACAGTGCTACTTTCGGTAGCAATGTTCAAGTTTTCATTTAACGTCCAAAGTATTATTCGGTGCGATTAAGTTTGCGAATGTTTTCGTGTGTTGATATCACTCTTTGAAGGGTCGAACCATTCGGAACTTGGTGGCCCTTTTTACCAGTTTTGGTTTTTGATATGATATCAGTCCTTTTTTTTTTTAATTGTGTATTATACTCTACTCCACTACCATGCAGATGTGTAATAAAGTGGCACGTAAACAAGAAATTGGTTTTCAACACCTTGCTACGGCCTTTCTTTGAAGGGCCGAACCACTCTCAACTTGGTGGCCTCTTCACCAGTTTTTGGCGTTGTTTATTTTGCTTTGTTTTTACAGTTGGTTTATTTTTCGTGAATTGGACGTGAATACAATTTCTTTGCAACGTTGTTTACGTTTATCGTGCTACACTAGTATGTGTCTAGGCACGCACGTCAGTATACACGTTGTCATTGTCCGAACTTTAGTCGTCCAATGAGAGACGATGCCGACAATACTAACAACGGTTATAACAATATTTTCGTACTTATACGCGCCATCTCACGCCATTCCCGTTACACCCCTATGCTCCAAACCATAAAAGGTCCACAGTTCGTATCGTACTGCAGCCATTCGTCCAATTTCGTAGCTGGAAGCCTTCCCGTTATCTCGGTATTGATGAATAACCTCCGTATGGAAATTAACGAAGGGATGAGTTGACTAGAATTAGCTAGCTAGCTAGTAGCTAGTTACACATTTGCAACGTTATTGAGGATCAGATTTTGAACTGAAAGCAGCTTAGCTGGCATTCCTACTCGAGTTAATTTTTGTCAGGTGGGTCATTGCTCTTGATTTCAACACAATTTAAACTTTTGTACCGCATTATTATTTTTATCCAAGTACCTGAAATGTGCCCAACTCTGCTTCAGCATATTAGACACTGACGCTACGGCGTCGCACTACAATGGTTTGCAACCTGGACAATTGAATTGATGTGATGTTTGTTGTGATGATTGTTGCCTGAGTTGGCGCGACACACTAGCGTGTGTCTAGATGTATGATGATTCTATATTTAATTTTATGACAAGTTTGTAAAAATGCACGATTATTTTATAAAAACGCTGCTCTAACAACATTTACTCAGCTTACCAAAGCAAAAAATAACAGATCATCACTTAAAAAAAGGTAATTTTTCCGTTTTGGTTGGCTTTGGTGTCGGTGGGTGGGGCTTGCACTCTTGACGACCCCCCTTGCCTGCGCCACTGACTGACGCAACATTTTTCAAATTCAACCAATAAGCCTAAACGGAGAATGCAATGGAGCCCACAGTGGGGGACAAAAAAAAGACTCGAACTAGAAGCTTACTCGATTGCTGCCAACATAACACGAGTTATGAAGGTTATTAAGAATTTTGCCAATACCGAAAAATGGATTTCAGTTTTTAAGAAATTCCTGTAAATATTGTGTAGATATGACGTCACCTTCAAGATGGCCGCTCTTGCTGCTTGTTTAGAGTTTTTTCTCGCATTTTCGTTTGGTTATCGTCCTGTTTGTAAGTAACATTGGCTGTATTTTATGTTTTTATGTTCATGTTTTCATTTTCATAAGTGTCTACGTTCATTGTAGGTGATCAAGACGCAAATACTGAGGCTGAAAATAAAAATCATGAATATTTTCATGTGTTTGTGGGGTATCACGTCTGTCAGTGACGCCTTTTCAGTCTTGCACCTTAATCTTTGGAGTGGGCATTTAATTCACTATAGTGTCCGCGGCCTATCTTGAGTTCTCCACATAACGAACACAGATAATCGATTGCACGTTTTTAGTAGCAGAGTGCCTTGTTGATATCCAAGATGGTTACAAAAACAATGCAGGCCATCGATTAAAGCCACCCCATCCAGGAAAACGTAGCCGCTCACAAAATACTTGCAGGACTCAAGATACACCGCGCACACAATTGAACAGTATGATAATTCAATCGCCGTTCAAGAAAAAAAAACTGACGAGAAGGCAGGTGCCTGAATTCCAAATTCCAAACCCTGGAAAAACTTACACTAAGCTACAACAATGATGAAGAGGCGAAATTAGTGTAAATATTAATCAAAAAACCAAAACTGGTAAATGGGACCGCCAAGGTCCGAATGGTTCGGCCCTTCAAAAGAGTGATATCAACACACCAAAATATTCGCCAAGTTAATCGCACCGACTAACAGGTCGAAGGTGAAATGAAACCTAGAACATTGCTTACTTTCGGCAGCAATGTTCAAGTTTTTCATTTACGTCCAAAGTGTTATTCGGTACGATTAACTTGGCGAATGTTTTGGTGCGTTGATATCGTTCCTTTGAAGGGCCGAACCATTCGAAACTTGGTGGTTCCTTTTACCAGTTTTGGTTTTTGATATGATATCACTTCTTTTTTTTCCCAATTGTGTATTAGACTCAACTGAACTAGCCTGCAGATGTTTAATAACGTGCCACGTCAGCAGTAGCCTGAATGGCCATTTTTTACAATATTTTAATTTCATATCACTCCTGTGAGAGGCTGAACCATTCTCAACTTAGTGGCCATCATTCCAACATTCCAACATTCTCTTTTCAAGGGAAGGTTACAAAAATGCTTCTGAAGGAGGCTTTCCTTAGTTGACTATGTTGCCGATTAATATGCTTGTGAAGAGATGATCAGCCAGAATTCTGCATCCTACTTTTAACGCAAAACTCCACTTACGCAAGACTAAGCAGCTTGCCATCCTAGATATGTAGACCAATGCCGTAAAGCGTGGTTTAGCGTAGTACATTCCATTTACGCGATACGCGAGGCCACGCGTAGAGTAGCTTGCCCATCTCGCGCACATCTGCTGAGCCAGCCTAGCTCCATCCTGATACCTTGATAGTCTCGGTACACCGAAACCAATCAGAACGGTCCATACGAACCCGCAGCAAACAACATGGCGGCGAAGAACAAGCCGGTGCATGTCGGTGCACTGGAGTAGTTAGGCACTCAGGTTTAGTAAAAGCCTTGCGCTCTGAGACAAACATTTGAATCAGCAGAGAAATAATGTATTGAGTAATCTGACTCATGAAGTGGCAGGCGTACTATGTACAAAACGTGGGTTACGCAATTTTTTTTCTCTTCGTGTAAATTCGGCAAGCGTTTCAATAGGGACTTTTTAGAGTTACAAATTCTCCTTCAAAACCCTATAAATTCTTGGTTACAATTACGGCTTTTTCTTCAGTATGTTTCTTCCCTACCGGCCATGGGTATTCGCGAACATGGATGTCTCAGATGCTTGGGCCTTAGGACGATGGACGCCTGTCAGGGATACCTGCAGTTGCTACAGTTGCCGCAGAGTATACCTGGGTAGTAAACGGACGGACAATCATAGGCTCAGCTTAGTGCATCTTTTATTTGTCAAATACAGTCTTTATTGACGACGCTTTGGTAAATATTTAAGTTTTGGTCACTATCAAGAAACGGGACATTAGAACAAATATTTTGCGTCTCGTTTCTTGATATAGACGTCGACGCTTGGGCTTATTCCGCCTGGCGTATCGTATAACGAGCGGAATAGTGCAAACATAGTGCGCAAATGCCTAAATCTTGCTTTTGAATAAAGGCAAGGGATTAACATTTTCTTCTGCTCTTATGAATAATAAAAGTAAACAAAAACGAAGCACCTCTTGATATTTTAAGTTTTAATCATTCATGAATCTTTGTTTGTCGTTTGTCTGTATCTCGCGTGGGTTTGCATATTTTTAATTAACTTTGTTATTTCAAAGCAAAACAAAGCAAATAAGGTGGGGACGTCAAAACCCCGCAAATACAGGCTTTACATGCAAATATACAGGCAAGGCAGGTTCAAACGTAATTCCAAATTTTCAGGATAAACAGCTCTACTCAGAGTGTAAATATACCAAATTTTCCAGTTTTGAAAACCTTGAAATAAAATTACGAACAACAACCCTGTAGACACTATACATGGGCAGTATGAATAAAGATAAAGCAAAATCTCACAAGCGAAAGGTAGACGTGTAACACGTTATAATGTATAGCGAGGCGCCACTACGCGGTGCGGCTTGCAGTTACATGCGCAGCTTGTGCACTCTCTCAATATCTCTGCCTAAACGCAGCTATTGGCAGAGCGCCAACAGCCGGGTAATGAGCTTGCTCCTCTATTTAACTAGTCGGAACCGGTTCGTGCCAGTTAGCCTGTCACGTGACGTAAAACCTGAAGGGGATGACCCCCCTCCTGGCCAGTATAATAGCTGGCCAGCTGGGCCAGAATCGGGACTTGGTGTTGGATTGACGGTGCGGCCACTCTCTCTGCTCTGAACAGGGTTGGTTCAACGGGAAAATTTGAAGCCGATGCCTAATAAGCGACGCTATGTGTATAGTCCCCTAGTTCTGCAGTAAGGAAAGAATAGGAATTGAGCTTGACTCGAAACTTATCGTCCACTCCCTTAGCACCTCACAGACGGAAGAGGTTTGCTTAAAGTAAATGGTACGAGTAAAAGCTTGTCTTCTAGTTTATAAAATAATGATTACTTTTTACTTGGGAGCAAACACTTCATTCTGTAAGTAAAAGGTCTGTGGCAAAGCAGCTATTCACGCGGCTGGCTTTGCTGTATTGCACTATAGCTTGTATGTTTTGTTTAGCGTACACTTTCCATTGTGGCTTATGACTACTCACCTCAATGGATACTCGGTTTTGGTATTCCGACAAGTGTACACCCCACTTACATCAATAGCAATATATTGAAGAGAGTGCAATGAATGTAAGATAAAAACAAAGCCGGAAGCACTTGCAGAAAAAACATAAACTAATATTTCGGCACCAAATAAACAAACAAACGTGTGCGATGCCTTCATCAGAGAAGCAAAAACAACAACGCACATTGTCACAGGGTTTGTTGGTTGACCCTGTGACAATGTGAGTTGTTGTTTTTGCTTCTCTGATGAAGGCATCGCACACGTTTATTTGTTTATTTGGTGCCGAAATATTAGTTTGTTCCTGTTTTCTGCAAGTGCATCCGGCTTTGTTTTTATCTTACACCAACAGCAGTTGGGAAGCGATATTTATTTGCTATATGTATAGCGTTTTGGCTTACATTATGGCATGTGGAGAAGCTGGGAATTTAAGCCAGTGTTCAGTTTGTGCAATTATTTTATAAAATCACATTATGAGAGATCGTGACACTGACGATTATTCAACCCAGAAGTCCTCAGAAATGCCTTTTTGATATCCTTGATCGGATAGATACCTCAAACATGTCTTCAATTTCTGTCGAGACGTGAGTGCACCACCATGAGATTCTATGCTGGTTGTGCCTGCAGGAAGGTACTGGCTGGCCATTCCAAGTGTTTCATTCCAAACCGAAAGGCTTTTATAGTCACTGTTGATTGTAGAGGAATGAGACTTGTGTTTAACATTTCGAATACGTTCAGCTTCCGCCATCGTAACGTGAACCACTGCCACATTAGGAAGGTGCGAGTCTTCCTCTGACTAGATGCATCTAGTTCATCATCTTTATTTTATATTATTTATATATTTTTTTGTGTGGAAGGATTTGCTTGCTTCTTTAAGCAAAGGGTATATTTTATTCATACACCATTTACTTCTTGAGCAAAAGGTCAGGAGAAAAAGCATTTGTGTCTGACTCAAAAGTAGAATGTTTTCCTTGTTTTTTTTTTGTTTTTTTTTATTCGTACTACGGTACTTGAAGGATTTGCTTCAGATTGTGAAAGTAGAAGGTTATCCTTTGTTTTATTCATACCACCCATCATCTTACATTGTGTGCTTTTGAAAATAGGCCTCATGCTACTCGATTCACGACAGATCATCCTGTTGCGTGTTGTAACCATCTAGATCTTGAGAGATTTTACATCCCGGCTTTATCTTCGACGGTTGTCTATAGTATACAACTATACCTATCGCCCAAATTACGCGTGAGACAGTAACCCATGTGAAACCAGGGGCAGTGCATTTTTACAGTCGCAAGGTAACGTCACAGTATGGTTACTAGCGCAAGTAGTGTTCACCGCTTGACCAAGGACCGCAAAGTAAAGACAACATGGTATTGGTAACCGTGGTAACATTGGAGTTCAAAGATGCCGGCAAATAAACACTGCGCCGTCACAAACCGCCAAAAAACAATTCGTGGTATTTTTAAGATGGCAAATGGTAGCTAACGCAATTTACCTTCACAATATTCGCTCTCCTTCGATCTCCTTAGCAGTGTTGTTTGCAGGCCACTTTTAAACTGCGTGATCGCAACATACGGTGGCTCATCAGACCACACAACGTTTTCTACACACAAAACTTTTATGAAACCGGAATAAGATGGCCTCTGGCGCGGGCGCAGTTTACCATATATCGTCCTAGTTTGTGGTGTGTCTTATCCGGTGTTGGAACGCCGAAGTTCCGGTTTTATGAAAGTTTTGTGTCTGTAGGAAAAAAAGTTGTTGTGTGTCCCAACGAGCCATTGTAGCAACAACACACGTCTCTTCTCGTTAGCCCTCCGAACTCGTGCCCTCGTGCGTGTAATGCCTGCCGAGTGTCACTTTCAATAGGAATATGCTCCTCCAGCATGTAACGAAGTAAACATATATTGCTCCGAGGTGAAACACTTCCAAGCCAAAACCAAGCTCGCCGAGATGATTGTTGAGGTAACCTGGGGAGACAGAGGGATAAACGCTGCAGACAACTCGACTATCTACACCAATCAGACAAGAGGTAGAAACAAAGGGGGGTGGGGAAGGGTGGTTGTGGCAGTTATTTGCACTAACTCATTGTGTGACGTGGGTGGCTGTGTTGTCGAATTGTGTCAACGGGTTTGTTAGCACGAAACTGGACGGCTCGAGTAAAGATTATGGAAGATTTAACTGCGTGCTTAGGCCTTAAGGGATGATGACAGACTCCATCGTTTTACCGGTTCAGTATTAATATGGCGCTTGGATATTAGCTGCTTGCCCACCTAACACACAAGAGACGACAATCAGTTTAAAGGCAGGCTGAAGCTATAGGTTGAAGGTTAACACAGTGACAGTTTGCATAGGGAATATGGCAAAGTTAGAATTCAAATAGAATACGCCGAAAATGAGAGACTCACCGAATTACATGATCAGGGTTCAGTGAGTTCAGTGCAGGACCAAACAATATTTGTCAAAGGAATGACCTCAAGACCGATATTACCCGAAGACAACAATTATTGCTAGGCAGAACAGCTGTACGCAGTTGAATGTAATACAATTGTTATAACAATGCAATAAACACTGATGACTTGGTCCGGAGCTCAGCAGCCAACAGCATCAGTCCCAAGATATAGTTGCGAGCGGTAATCCAGCTGTTATATTCCCCATCGATACAGCATTTCGGTGCTATTTGGGTACAACGAGGCTTCAGAATACCGGGATAGTCAGTGCAGCTTACCTTAATCACAAGTATGTAAATAAATAATATGTGTGGCCGGCCACCCGTGAGCTACATACCCTTCTTTCTTGTTCAGATTGTCAGCCATAATACCACTGACAACAATACTGAACCACGCGCGACTACGTAGCGCAACACGTATGGACCATTCTCATCCAACCTGATTCCTGTTGTGTACTGAATGAGCGTATATAACCTCCTGAGACCCGCGATCCTGTAAGAAGGACCCCTGTAAAACGGGGTAAAAAGTAAGGTTCCAGGCGCAACGCGAGCTTTATGAGGGTTCCCCGGGGACCCCGAGTAAAACGAGCAAGCACAGCCCAGTGGTCAGCATCCCCGCATCCAACCCAAGTGGACGCCGGCTCGAATCCCACGACCGACCCCCCCAAAAAAAAGAGTCCTCGGGCCTCAGGAGGATAACAAAAATTTATTTTTTACAAGACACGAGTGTCCAAGTGTCCAAGTAACTATCTTCGCATGTTATCCCTTGAGGACGAACTTATAACTGGAAAATCGTCTAATGGGATAATTGTCTAATATCTGCATAAATAAAAAAAATCTGGAAAATCGTCTAAACGGAATATCGTCTAATGGAAAATCATCCAAACGTAATATCGTATAATGGTTAATCGTATAATGGATAAACGTCTAACTGGATGAACGTCTAACCGCGGTTTCTGATGTTATATGTATAGCCGCAGCGAGCGCGGCAGCGCGAGCGAGGCAGGGACAGCAGACGATTTTCCATTATACGAATTTCCTGATAGACGATTTTCCATTATACGAATTTCCAGTTGCGAATTTTCTGTTAGACAACTTTCTGTTATGCGGCGGTATACGTTCTTCCAATTAAGCGATTTTTCAGGTTGGACGATTATCCCTCGCCCCATCCCTTGTCACAAGGTAGTCTGGGAGAGAAGTTGTGGGTTTCGTTTCCCGGTTCCAGGGCAAGTTAATTCAACATTGGCGAATCGTATTTATCCAAAGCCACGAAAAAAGACATTTTGTTTGTAGCGCGCGCGACTAAACTATTATTGATCCAGGATGCGACACATGCTAAAACTAACCATAACGCTACGTAGCATCGGAATCTCAAGTGAAGTCACCTACTCATTTCATGGCTATAGTCTTGGTATCATCGGAACAAAACCAACTTGAGGAATGGAGGTCTGGACGAGCCGGGTACCCTTCAAGGACTAATTTGTTAGCTACCCTTATTAGCTGTAAACTTCCTTCAGGACCTACCCAGTGAGCTAATTTCGCCACCACACTGCAAATAAGGCAAGCAGTTAACGACAATAAATCAAAACGTAGCGGTTAACGGAGCAGACAGCATTGAAAACTGGTCTTGTAGCATCATTCTACGTGTTTTAACAGTATACCTCAGCAGCGCCAATTGGGATCGACGTTAACATTTTGTACTAAAGGAGGAAACAAAAGAAAGAGAAAAAAAAAATAAAAACAGGAGAAAAACCAAACCCCATCGGTAATCAATATCCGCTCACCCGCTGCGTCAAAACAAAAAAAAAGATTCCTGGAAGAAAACCCCACAACAAGACACCCAAGAGAAACAATTGCAGTAAATAAAATCCACCAGCGGGAGTAAAAAAAAAAAAAAAAACAAGAAAAAAAAACATAGAATTCAATTGGATTTTGCACTCCAACTAACAACCCAGGCAAACAAACACGAACGCAATTGAAAATAAAGGCGACTTTGAGATACTAGATCTTTTTGGGCAATTACCCTGGCTCTATGTTGTGGTAAGCCTCTAAAACAAACGTGGAAAGCGCATTATTGAAGTTGACTTAACATATAAACTGAGTTAAGCACACAAGACACGCCAGGTGGCAGCACTCACACGGTGGCCAAGGAACGACGGCGCTCGGGCTAATGCTTTTCTTGCTACTGCGAAAAGAAGATTCATTTGCAATTACGCCCCTGAAAAGAAGGAACGGAACGGAACTGAAAAGGAAAGGAGAGGTAAGCTGGCGTGGAACGAAAAATAGAAACCCCCCCCCCGCAAAAAAAAAAAAACGGTTAAATTTACGAACACATTTCCTTAATGGTATCGTAGCTGCAAAATCCACCAATCCCCTTTGTCCAGTTCTAATCCGCTAACATTTCTCTATCTCGTTTTCTCTACACTTGAGTCGGCTCGGCGAAAACGGGAAGTGGTGATACCGCAACAGCTAAAACGGAAAGTGATTTAGAAACATTACGTTGGGAGCAAGTCAGGAGAGATTAGAATATATATAGCTTTACACATTTTTTACCTCACTTCCGGGGGGGCCCCCCCCTCCAGCGCCTCTCCATTCTACCGTTGCGGTAGTACGGGGCAGGGTGAGGTGGAACACGCTACTTAATTTCGTCAGTAATTCTCAAATTAAATGGCGAGTTATTTATGTAAAGAACTTACGGTACTCTAGGAAGTTATAAATCAGAAGGAGTGGAAACATTAAATTTATTCACGTAACGGTGCGAACAAACGCGGTCGGTGGGAATTTTTCTGTAATGTACTTACCCTAAACATAGAACTTTTTCAGAATGTAATTTTTTTTTCCTGCTTCCTTGCTTGCGGTAAAGAAAGACGTCTTCGTTCGTGTTTCTTGATGGAAATGTATGTGCACCTGCAATATTTGTGAAGGGGAAGGTTTAATAAGAGAGCAGTGGGAGAAAGCTGTAAGGTTAGCAAGAGAAGTTTTTTTTTTTTTTTTTTTACCATTTTGTTCTTTTAACTGGCTTAAGGGAGAAGGCGGCGACCCGAATAGGCCATTGCGTTACTTGTCTTAGTTTGAGCAACGCTGGCCGGTTGGCATTTAGGAAATTTTGCAGGGATAGATCTGAGTTATGCTAAGTCTCTATAGTTAGTTAACTCTGGATGATCGAGCATCACTTCCCAAAGAGCCTTGTTATCCGGATCTGTTTCTCAGTTTGTCTTCCCACCAAAACCAATATTTATTGCATTGTTGAATATGAATTGTATTGTTAAATTTCTTACATTGTTACCTCACGAGCTCACCATGCCAGTAGCAATGCACAAATAACTACAGATGCAAACTATTTACGTTGCCGTTGGGTTCGATTCCCCGCTCAGTCAGTCTGACATATAAGTCCAAAAGGCAACGAAAATAGGTTTGCACCAGTATTTATTTGATTCTTGTTGCGCCGTCGGCTTTCCGTCCTGTTCAATCCTTATTTCACGTGTGATTTGTGTGTTCCATTCATTTCACTTGGAGTGTGGCGCGGCAAATAAGCATCCCTCCAGTGGCGATTGAAAAGTGTATGTTTATATGTATATACTAGCGAATTTACTCGCTTCGCTCGCTCATTCCGCGTCGTCTCTCTGCGCTCGAGGAGATTTCTTGCTGCTACACTTACGATACAGACAGATCTTCTACATAAAAAACGATCAAGCAAATTCTAAGAGCGTAGTATGCGATATCCGTTATCTCGAGAGAAGGTCAATATTATTTTTTTACGTCTAAGGAGTCAAGCAAAAATCAAGCAATTTATCAGAAAATCTCTGTTTCTGATTACAAACGCTGATTTTCGTTCGCTTCGCTCACTCAATCAGCCCAAACATTTCCTTACAAACGTGACTAAATCAATATAACCACAAAGAACCGCACATCACTTGTAATTTGTGTTAGTATACACTTTATATGGGTTTTCTTGTTTTACTTATTTTAAGAATATTGTTCTTTAAGTCCTGCTCAGTACAGATTTTTTCAATGGGCGTCTTATCACGTCACTTTCTGATGATCCCTCACTTGGCGAAACATCTGTAGAACGTCAAATGTAATCTCCTACGAAGGTGAGTGATGAAATATTGATAGAGCAAAGCGAGACACACATTGAAAATGTTTACTTTACGTTGAAATCGCTCGCTTTGCTCGTTCAATTCACGCACCTCCGTGCTTCAGAAACACGAATGTTTGACACCGTTTTAAAACCAAATCCATTGTTTTGATTTTTCCCTGCATCAAGTCAGTTAGTATAAAACCAATTTTAAGATGTATATGTTGTGTGTTGCAAAATACGTCGTCCGTGCATCCTTTTCCAGATCATCCCTCCTCGCTCGAGGATGTTTTCATGAACGAACTAAGACGTCATGAACAAACATGAAGAGGGTTAAAAAAACCTTTGACGTGATTTTTTCAGGGTTTTTCGCTTATTTGAGGGTGCTAATATCAAGTTACAGCGATGAAAATAGGCTTATACTGTACGCAATTTAATAATCTTTCGTTTCGTCCTACTTCCATCTTTGTAGGTGCGTTGGTTCCGGAGGAGTAGAGGTACAAACACACACACGTTCTTACGTTCTTAATGATGTAGACTAGCGGAGTCGAGCGAAGCTAGCGACGTGGCTAGTATACTTAATAAAGGAGGTTTTATTACCTCCACCATTACTATACTTTGTTCCACATTATGTTTTCAGAAAACTGACTGTATGACGCCACGTTCTCTTCCACTACGAGTGCAAAAAAATCCGGAAACATCCCTTTCGTAGACTCTAATAGTAACTGTGAACAATCTACAAGTGTGATATTGACATGTTTTTGCACTCTTAGTACAAGGAAATGAGTCGTCATCCATTAGTTTTCTGAAAACATAATGTGGAACAAACTATAGCTCCGTTACCGTCTATTCTAAAGTGACTTACCTCATTCTCTTACATCCTGCTGTATTACCGTCTCTTTACCTTCTTTTAGTGCAACTTACCTCTTTATGCCCTCTGTCCTATTTAATCACCACATCTTTACCTCTTTAAAGCAACTTAACCTTTTTACCACACCCACTCAATGTGATGGCACCAGGATAATTATTCTAAAATAAGGCCAACTGGGAATAAAAGCTTTATATCTCGTTTGAGGATTGGACCCCTTATCCCAGTTGTCATTGTTCTCAACGGAAGCCTCCGCACGAACCATGGAGTGAGATGTGCGCAATATGGAATTACCTGAATGTCTTCCAGCCGCCAATTGAACTGGATTTACAGCAAAAGAACGGCTAACTGCATGCGAATGAAACTTAAATAGGGTGAAGCGACGAGTACAAACGAGAAAATACTTTAATATTACACTTCTAATAGTTCGAAATACGTAAATATACAAAGGTAAGTACATTAAAAATGAAAGTACTTTATATTTCGCCAGGTCCGGACTTGTCAAAACATTGCGAATTTCTCCAGATATCCGTCAATTGCCTAAAGCAGAATTTTGATGGCTTACTTACCATAATCCACCCCTACAGAGCAGTGACACGACGTAGTATTATTGTATATAACTCTATGCTGGAGCCTTAATGGGTTAGCTGCAAGGGGCACTGCAGAGAGAAACAGAAGGGCGTCATACTGAAGCCGATGCTGTGAATAGTGATTTCTTAGACCTAAAACGCGCGATTTTTGTTGTTGGAGAAAACAACGTTATTTTAAGCCTAAGAAATCCGCTCTTCCGTTGTTTTTTCCTCCATTTTTATGTAGTGCACCTTGTAGTTATGCCCTCCAAAACCCATACTGGTGCCAATATGGCGGCAAATGTCACTGCTCTATAGGTAGCCACTTATGGTGCGTCATGTGATAGTTGACTGTCACCATTTTGATGGTGTTCGTCGCCGTTTCCGTCTTCTGCAAGACTTACCGCATCATTTGGTCGATGAGTTTGTCCTCTTGTCCGATTTTTCAGGAGGTATAGGTATATGACAAGATCAAGATTTGGCATTTGTTTAACATCTCCGTAATGTATGGCGCAGTGGCAACCCTGACCACAGCACTGTGAGTGACATTGGCGCTAATGACCTTGCTGTTGACGCTCCGTAAAGCCTCAGTCTTCCCCTACCCCCCCCCCCCCCAACAAAGGGCATTTATTCGGAACTAGGCGGCCCCTTTTACCAATTTTGGTTTTTGAGATGATTACTGTTGGCTAGTATATAAAGGTTGTTCAGAGTTGTGATCTTCGTTCCTGTAGTCTATGCCACAGCATTGCTTCTCGTTAGAGCCACTTACAAAGAGCTTCCTTGCCGAGCCAATTCCATTCACAGTGTCCGCGGCCTATCTTGAGATCGCCACAGAACGAACACAGGTAATCGATTGCACGTTTTCAGTAGGAGAGTGCCTTGTTGATATCCAAGAAGGTTACAAAATCAATGGCGGCCGTCGATTAAAGCTGCCCCCTCCAGGAAGACGTAGTCGCTCATAAAATACTCGCAGGACTCAAAATGCGCCGCACACACAATAAGTCAAAGACTTCCCCCCGCGTGGCAATAAATCTCGGTTCATAACCATTTACCAGCCTTCCTTTTGGTCAAGATTATGGCGACGTTACACACTGGCACTGACGGTAAACCACAGTAACCATCAACCATGCAGCGAAACCGAATCTAGAGTGTGTGCGGCCTATCTTGTGTTCGCTGCAGAACGAACACAGATAATCGATTGTACGTTTTTGATAGCAGAGTGCCTTGTTGATATCCAAAATGGTTACAAACACAATGGCGGCCGTCGATTAAAGCTGCTCCCTCCAGGAAGACGTAACCGCTCACAAAATACTTCAAGGACTCAAGATACGCCGCGCACACAATACTCAATCAAATGTCAGTTTGACCAATGGACAATGATGGGCAATAACTTCTAAAAAAAGTAATTAAACTACAGTTACTAGCTACAGTAAAACAAAACTAATTGCAATTAAAGTTACAGTTCTTTTGTGGTAGTCACTAGTTGTATCTATGTACTGTTTAACTGCATTAAAAAAATGTTCTAGTTAAACCTACACTTACTCCACGTGCACGCTGAATGAAATAGGCATAGTCACGCACGGAACTCGTAACTCGCGTCTCACATACACTTCCGCTTTGAGGTTATGGGATGGCAGCTGCCATAATGATTGTCATGGAGTGCAAAATATTGGAGAAACTGAAGTCCGACGAGTAGGGTAAAACACGCATAGCTACAGTTACACTGCGATAGTCTTTGCAAAATTTATCCTAGCACAGACAAAAGTTTGAACTAATATTCCAATAGCTGTTTGATCTTATAAATTGATGTTTGCATCGTTTTCAAGATATACAGCGTTTTACATTTGTGACAACCTGTCCTATAGTACATGCATTGCCTCTGTCGCACTATTAAGACAGAAATGAGGAATTATGGGATGTGTATCTCACGAATCTCATTCAGGCGAGAGCAGAGGCGAGAACGGAGAGCAACAGGCACCGCCGTATTTCTTTTATTGTTAAAGTTGTTGTTTTAATCTGAAATTGCTGTCATGCTCTGCTCTTTATAGGGGGTTAAAATAATTTTGTAAATAAAATAAATAAATAAATATATTGTAGGATTGGCCTCTCGCGAATCTCATTCAGACGAGAACCGAAAGTTATTGGCGTCACTGAACCGGCCAAGTGCAGGAAGGAGTGCTGCTTGCGAAGGTTTGGAATGGATTGTACAGGTACAGGTACGAATCCCTGGTGTTAGATAGTATTAGATGCAGACTTTCAATCGGTGATAGTGTCACTTCAATATCACTTACTCCTCTAGGCTAATAATTCTTTCAACCACATAGCAAAAAAGCCGGCTGTCAGCACAGAGAAGTTACTGCCATTGATCAGTATAGGTTGAGTATTTACTGACCAACTGCAAGGCAGTTCTCTGTGTTAACAACCACCGTAAATCGTTATGTAGTTGGAAGAATCCAGAACTATGTGTGTGGCATGTATAGAGCAGTGACATTTGCTGCCATATTGGCACCAGTATGGGTTTTGGAGGGCATAACTACAAGGTGCACTAAATAAAAATGGAGGGAAAAACAACGGAAGAGCGGATTTCTTAGGCTTAAAATAACGTTGTTTTCTCCAACAACAAAAATCGCGCGTTTTAGGTCTAAGAAATCACTCGTCACAGCATCGGCTTCAGTATGACGCCCTTCTGTTTCTCTCTGCAGTGCCCCTTGTAGCTAACCCATTAAGGCTCCAGCATAGAGGTATATACAATAATACTACGTCGTATCACTGCTCTATAGAATTTCCTGTTTACTCCTAAAAAAGAACTGGAGAAAAGCATGGAAGCTTTTCCTATCTAGTTTCTGCAATCGTGGACGGCTATATATAATAGGTGGAAAAAACCCAAGTCCCAGCGCGCAGTGCGAGCTTTGTGAAGGAAGGGCCCAGGGTACCCCAAGCAAAACGTGCAACCACAGCCTAGTGGACAGCATCTCTGTCTAGAAAACAAATGAACAACGCGTTAGAATCGTGTAACAGACCTATAAAAACACATCTAGTTTAGCATGGGGAGTAAAGGGTTAATGGGAGTTTCTCTCTGACTAAACGAATTGATCCTTTTTTTTCGTTCTTACCTTTGTTTCTGCAATGTCGCTTTCTTCACTTTTTTTTTCCTTTTTTGTTTATTTTTTTGTTTATTCTTTCGTTTTAGTCGTGTTACTTTTCGTCTGACCATTTTTTTTTTGTATGCTTTTTTCGTTTCGTGCAGGTGGATATTAGATAGAGCCTTTCAAAACCAGTCATTTAAAGAGCAGAGGGCATCCACGACGTGACAGTGCATTAGCAAGGTGGCGTTCAAAATTTCATAATGAAATCCCCTGATTTTTCCTGGTGTTTTCCAGACCAATACTGACATTTTTCCCTGATTTTTTTTTCAGTCGAAAGAAAGTGCAGTACGGGGCCTTAACATTTTTTTTCACATTTCAATAAAAATCGCCACAACTGCATCAATCACACTGTTTTGCTAAATCAAAATTTGAATTGCCATAACTGGTATTTGTAAACAGTAGGACGCCATAATCTGAACAAAACTAGACACGCACTTAACGCGTAACGGCCCATATTACGTACATAGGCCTAACGAGTTTTCGCTTTATCAGAAATTCGAAAACAAAAAGGATATGGCTTATTACTGAAATAAAGTGAAAGTTTTACAAGTAAAAAAGTGAAAATCCGAATTAGATATTTTGTTGAAGATAAAAAAAAAAACTTTCCGGAAAATTTTGAAATTCCTGGCTTTCTGTGTATGTTTATCAAATACCCTGATTTTTTCCTGAATTTTTTTCAGACTTGAGGCTGAATTTTCCCGGGGCGAGGGATAATCGTCTAACTGGAAAATCGTATAATTGGAAGAACGTATACCGTATAACTGTATAACGGAAAATCGTCTAACAGGAAATTCGTATAATGGAAAATCGTCTAACTGGAAATTCGTATAATGGAAAATCGTCTAATGCCCCGGTTTTCCAGGTAGAACGCTACCCTGAGTAGAGTAGGACCAGTTAGTTAGTTAAAGCAAGTCTGTTTCAGTGGCTGAGTCGTACTCAACGACGTGGAAGGCATAATTGCTGAAACTAAGAATACGGGAACGGTTTCAAGTATTGCTAACTAGTAAGAACGAAATGTCGTGCGTTCAAAGTTTGGTGGTAGAAGAAGGAAGAAGCATATATCGATTGAGGGTTTCCCCCCTCCCACGACTGTACCTTCTAATGCAAATCCTACCGCATGTCCATAGCTTCTGGACCACCCCTTTCCCTCCTAAAAAAATTGTGCCAGATTTTTTTTTGTAGGCATCTTTGGAACAGATGGTCCCTAGTTACCGCTTCTTATAACCAGCTCCGTCTGTAAGAGTGAATAATCCAAGCTACCAAATGTCACATGATCTCATCTCCTCAAACTAATATGCAGAATTTTGCTTATAGTGCTTTATCCTGGTTGAAATGATACGGCCTTCCAATGGCCTACTTGAAAGATACAGCACCTTACCACTAGACGTTACAAAAATCGTTAGATGCGAGGTTTGCTAGCAAGACGATTTATTTTTTTAACGTGCTAAAAATAGAAAAGTTTCAGCGAAAATCATAACAGAAAATAGACATTTTCATGAGCACGTGCAATGCGCGAGCGAAGTTAGCTCCTTACGTAAATGATGGCCGATTTTCAGTGAGGCTGGTGTCAGCACATGTCAGGATGTATACTTAAATAGCACATGGAGTCGAGCAACAGTTACAACTATCTGATCAACAAGATCTTTTTGAACTTGTTGGTGTCCCTATTTTGCAGAATGATACAAGTCACCTTTGTGATAGATTGATTGAAAATAAGCGCCCATAAAAAGGTGACCGTCATTATACTTATGTTGCTGACAACACGTGAAGTGGAGGCTTTCCTGCAGTAGATATGTGCGCCCTACTGATAGGACTATGGGGTTTTTGCGAATCCAACTAGCAGGCCTACATCAAATACCACGCTAGTGGGTTCCGTGGTACGAGGCCACGTGTTACTAGCAAACAAGCAAATTTCGTATGTTCGAGCGCAAGTAACCATGATGAACCGTGCTTCGAGCGCACAGGACTACCCGTCAAATACTCCGCCGCGTGACGTCGTTTTTATCCATTTCGTGAAATCTTTTGTCTATGCTTCGTGTCTGTCATTGTTAAGTCCTGTAAATAAACAACTGAAGCGTGTTCATTTGTATACTTTCACTGTAGAATTACGTTTAGGAATGTAAAAAGAATTAGAAAACAAAAACGAGCTCGTTTGATGTTTAAGGTAAGGTTTAACTGATCCGAAGTCAAAACAGCAAAGGAACACAAATAAACTTTCCTGTAAGGTTTCACATATCGCAGTGTTCCTGTACTGTTTAGTCCACGTGAAACCATGCTGCTGTATTCACATGTTTTTACAGTTTTTACTTTAGAACACGATATGTCTGATTGGTTCATTCTACTTGGCTAAAGGATATCACTGAAAAATCGTAAAAAGCATACATTTAGAGTCTTAGTACAGACCTACAGATTAACCAATTCAGGGTTCGTGTGACTCAATGAAATCCTGGAAATATCGTTGAAAATAAAAATGAAATACCAGCCCTGAAGTCTTGAATATGAAATCTTAAAAACTGGCGTATATGTGTCGATGGAAAGGAGACAACCGGACTAAGCAGAGAAGTATGAAAGTGAAACACAGACTGAGGGATGGCGCTTCGCGCGCTACTATGTATACATCGAGATGTCTGCAATCATAAAGCGTACGAGGCAAACAATCGTGAAACTTCTGGGGTGGGCTCATTCTGACTGTGCACTAAACCATGCGCAATGGCTGTTTGCCATGACGTCACCTTGAGTTAGCCAATGACGAACGAGAACAACGGCTGTTTGGCCGTCTGATTGGACTAGCCCAGTCACGTGATATGCACGTCACAGCAAACAGCCATGGCGCATGGTATAGATACACGGCTTATTCTGGCTGTAAGCTAGAAACATGGTGCGCTCTTAACACGACACCCGCTAGTGGGCCGCCCCGCATGTTCAATTGTCACACTTCATTGTAAGAAAGTTATGTTCAATTCCCACATTGTTGTTGCATGGCGGCCACTAGCGTTAGTACTTTAACAGAAACCAGAGCTGAGCGTATTTCATAAATACCTATAATGCGACGAAACAGTTTGAAAATTGTTGAAAATGGGCAGTCTTTAAGCAACAGTAATATTTCAACCAAATTCATAAACTGTTACAATGTGATAAAAGTGCTTGAAGGTCGTTGATTTTAGCTGACTACTGACTAACTCCGCTAATGTAAAATAATTTATGCCACAGGCCGACTGATACGAATGAAATTCGGTATCCAACACCCTTTCAACTCCTATGGGTGCCTTTTATGGTTTGACGTATGGAGAGGCATTAACTAAAAAGATTGGAATCATTTGTAATGCTATTTATTTCTGCACGTTGGGAAAACGCCACCTGTGATCAAAGCAATCATCACTCTTTATTTCTTTCTTTATTCCTAATAGAGCCCAATCGGTCCATACGGCACCTTACGCTCGACCTACACCACTTACTACCCTACCCTAAGCAAACTACTCATAATCAACACAATATGCAGAAGTAAATGGTGAAAAACATACAGAGCGAAATGTGCAAGTCTGAAAGTTATAAATACCCAACTACACTGGTTCAACAATACGCAACTCCCCAGTTAACGAGTAACAATGCAAACTGACCACCACAAATAATCGGCATCACGAACATTGTCGATGAAATGGATATGCTACTTATTTCTTGACTTATTTATTTGTACTATAGCTGGACCCGTGCATGCTGCACGATGATTGAATTTCTCAAACTTAGATTCTCCCGCTGTTTTGTCGTTTTAGGAAAGTAACTGGTGCTTTAAATTTACCCCCCCCCCCCA
>JAHWFP010271490.1:6393-52936 GCA_023313725.1 Lithobius niger
GACATCGTTTTTCTTGAATATAGGCCTATACCGTATACGTCGTAACTACTCTTCATAACTTTTCCTAACTTTTCTCTTCAAGTAAGCTTTGTTTAAGACCTCAGCTCCCACAGAGATGACATCGTTTTTTTTTTTAATATAGGCCTATACTGTGCATCGTAACTGCTCTTCGTAACTTTTCCTAACTTTTCTCTTCTATCTGCGTAAAACTGAGCTTTCAAATTCTGTACGTCTCGCATACAGCCGTATTATTTTATGTTATAAAATTTATACCATATAATTACCGATTGATGGGCTTAAAAGATTCTTCCACGTCTGATTTTAATAGGCTAGACGTCCTTCGATTGACGGCTTCGTCTAGGCTTTCGCTTGACTGTGCTTTTTTTTCGTCCTGCTCCAGTCACATGAACATTTTTCCCCATTTCAATATTTTACCAATTTTTCCTTAAAATCAGCCTACAGTTGTCGTTCATACCGCAGTTGCATACGCTATCCTGCTAAAAGTCCCGCACAACTAACAGAAAAATATAAAGCACGTCTTGGATGCCATGCATTCCATTATGTTTTTTTTTTTAAATTTGAAAATGATGTTTGTACACAACTGTTTTGTTACGTCGAAATGTACAAAACATTTCGACTTACAAGAGCCAAGTAACCATATATGTTATCTTGTTCTTGCTACAATGGTATGAATGATAACATTGAAAACACTGAGTGTCTCCACCAAAAAAAATGACAATTTACTGTTTATACCGTAAATTCTTCAATTTGCCTTTCCCAAAAGTTGCTTTATAAATATTTTGTGTTTTATATTTACTCATATGACGCAGACTCTTGAATAGTTTCACTACCACTTTCCACAGAAATATTCGATTGAAAGAGCGGGAAAAAGGCATGAAGATCTGGTTTTAGCATTAAGCCTATTTCTGACAGTCCGAAAACGAATCCTCAGCCCTGTAGGCCTACGTTGAACTTTCAATAATTAAACCTTTGTAAAAGTGTACGTAAGACTTATACGGTAAATCGACCTCAACATCTGCAAGTTTTATAACTGATTTATACTGACGTTTTGCCGTATAGGCCTAAACGGAGTAAATTTGGAATGTTAGTCGTTTTGTTGATGAAATATGTTGACGGCTTCAAGACATTTTTTTCGAAAAGATGGAAGATAAATTTTGCAAAACTACATCTCTTTGTGGAAATTTCGTCCATGGTTCACCAGTTCCTATACTTTACTGCTTGCTAAATTAATTTTTTCACAGTAAATTTCAAAGTGAAGCTGACATACCGCTTGTAAATCATCACACGCGTTATAATATTGGAAGGAAAACACGTTTTACTTGCGTTTTGCGTTTAAATTTTCGTATGGTGACTAAATTTTCGTATGGTCTTGAACACATGCAGACGGACACTTGTCCTTCTAAATTTAAATTTCGCTTTTAATTCCACTTCACTAAAAAATTCGTTGCGTTAAACAGGGCTAGAGCACTGTGCATGTTTTTCGCTCAGTGGTGATGTTTAATTTGTAATTTCGTTTTGGTGTAAATTTTAATGTATGCAGGTATTGTAACGGTCTGATTTGTGTCTGTAATAGACTCATCTTGCTGTTGTACTAAATTTAAGCATTAGGTGTTTTGCAAACCTCGAAGGTTTTTTTAACGGTAAATACACATAAGCGAGTTCAGTTCAGACTTAAGCTTAATATGCGATCTTGTCCATAGACGTTTGAATGTGGAATAAAATAAAACAGTATGAGGACGGTATACATATTGCGGGAGTGTTGAACTTAGGTTGGATACTTCACGCAAAAAACGTACTATACATGCATTTTTTTTTATGAGTTTTGTCCTGATGTAGCCTATCAAGAATGTCCGTTATCCCAACTTCGTTAAATAAATAAAAGTTTTCATAATATACACACATCAATATACATTTTTTTTTACCTCTGTTCATGCGTAAATATAAGTCATAGCATGCAATACACTATGTTTTAAATGCTAAAGCTTTGTGCTGAAAGCTGTTGTTTACTTCCAACAATTTTTAACTTTACATTGTTTGACACATTGCTGCCAGTGGCTGTTAATACCTGTGCACCAAAAACGTAACACCGAGCTAGTTTCGTTGTTAAGAAATTGCCAAAATTATAGGCCTACTGTTGGTGAAGTAGGCCAACAATTTTGGTTTTTGTTGAGACTCCAAGTATCCAATTTTAAATACAAATAACATAGTGTAAATTTCACGCAATTAAGATTAACGCATTTCTTAGAGATCATCAATCTGAGTTTTTCATCTATTGTACGCTGTGCTGAATTGAGAAAAAAAAGTCTTAGTGGAGTTTTTATGTAACTAGGCTTTGTGGCTAAAGGAAAACTAACGCCATACCAAGCCAACATTTGTGATCGACATTTTAATTTCTTGCATGTAATAGCCTAAATCTGATGTAGGCTGAAACCCCCCATTTCCTAATCCTGATTTACAATTTGTGCTTTAACTTTGATATGCAGTGAATAAAATGTTTTGGTTAACTTCCCCTCATTCCTAACATCACCAGAAATACATTTTATTAGGTTGAGAACTAAATTTATTCGTTAATTGCTCCCATTTCAGCATTTTACAATATGTAAAAAAAAAAGGAAGGTGCGGCGAGAGGGGGGGGGGGGGAGGAAGAGGAGTCTAACACTGATACACATCAGGATACAATTTATATACTGGGTGAAGTTTTGATGAATTCGTAGGGAATGAATTTGTAGGGTAAGGAACAAATCGTAGTACATGGAGGAAACCACCCGTTGTAACGGTGTTAAACCACCATCCAGCAGAGGGGACCACTGTATTCCTTCAACAACTAGATCCTCATTTGTTCATGGAGCAGGAAGAAATTTCTCGCTCCCAATTTCCAGGGCTATACCCTCCTTCCCAGTACAACTTCAGCCTGGAACTCATCTCATCTTTGAATTCGATGAGGATCCAGACGCTTTCGAGTCAGAAGGTGAAGGAAGAGACTTTGTGACTGTGCATACCATTGCCCAGTGAAATTGCCAGGGTTAGTGGACCTATGCAGAAAAGCTGTAGCTAATTTTGTCAGATCGGCAACCTCTGCTGCCTGCTGAAGACGTTTTCTTAAGCGCCAGATATTCCGGTTGTTCGGAGAATATCTGTCTACCATCTGGATATGGACCCTTTGCCACGCGCACATGGTGGAGAGTGTTCACCACTCTCACTCGCGTGCTACTATGCACCTGTACACCAGGCTTCAGGTGGAAGCAGGTAGAATTTCTTCCCAAATGGATAGCAAAGTCTGTTTGCTTTATTAACCACAGGATGACGAAAAAAGGGGAGATATAGGCTTTATGGCACAACCTCAGTCACAGTGCAGTGGTACAAGTTGCCACTGCGCCACACAGTACAGAGACGTTAAACAGACCCAAATCACAGTAGATCTCGTCATACATCTGTACCTCCTTCAAATATTTAAAAAACCCGGACAGGAGGACAGACTCATTGTTCAATTGATGCGCTATGTCTTGTGGAAGATAGAAACAGCGATAAACACCATCAAGATGGTGACATTCCACAAGCACATGACGGATTGTTAGTGGCCGGTGGCAGTAATGGCATTAAGGACGGAATTCCCGCCCCCCCCCCCCCCCCCCCAAAGGAAACAAAGGGATTTTGGGGTTGGAGACCTGGAAGAGCTGGTCCGCCAGCTTCCTGTATCCTTCCTCTTGCTGGGCAACTTTAACAGTCACCACGTCCAGTGTGGAGGACCTAATGCTTATAACAAGGGGAGGACCTTTGACGATTGGATGCAGAGTGGGTCCATTTCCATCTACAACAATGGAGCCATGATGCACTGTGACCTTGCCACGGACAATTGGTCAGCAGTGGACTTGTTCTTTTGCTTATTTGCTATTCATGTTCACTTCATCTAGGCTGTCACTGTGGATATGCATGGGATCGATTACCTCCTCATTTTGCTGTCTACAATGCAAGGGGGGTGGGTGGTATCCAGGCCAGTTCGATGGATGCTTAAGCAGGCTCCCTGGATGTATAGCCGTTCCTAAGACTGCCGCCTATCAGCATGCTATGGAGGACTTTGCTGTTGTTGTTGAACTTGCAACTCATTTCATTGGTGTGGTTTTTGCGGCAGCTCAGGCTAAGATCCTGTGCACGTTCACTAAGCTTGATCTAGTCCCATTTCCTTGATGGATATTGGCTTGCAGGCAGGCAGACCATTTATCCATGAAGCTAGCATGCAATGAGTTTTCAAATTTACAGCAGGTACAGACGTATGATAATATCTAGATTTGGGGTTTGTTTAACATCTCTGTAATGTGTGGCACAGTTGGCATACCATTAAGCCCCCCCCCCCCCCCCCGGTTTTATGGCTGGCTTACGCTTCGTCGATCGCACATTCCACACCATCACAGCAGGTGCCTATGCAGGTATGACAAATCTTGGGGAGAAATGTGTCTTACAAGTGACAAATGCCGTGATCTCTTCTGTGCCAGATATTCTGGTTGTCTCACATCTGTATTTGTGCTGATCTCAAGGGCTAGCTGTTATGATCCTGGTTTCCTTGAGATTAAGCAGAGGGAGGAGGCCCATTCTCAAGATTTTTATTATGATGGTCTGGAGGATTACAATCTATAATTCACCAGGCTGGAATTCGTTTTGGCATTGGCCAAATCGTATGACGCCACACTGACAACGAGTGTCCTGATAATGTCCAATACCAGCTGTTGAAGCATCTGTCTCTGGCCTCCTAACAGTTCTTGCTGGCGATGTTCCACCGTGTGTGAGCAGAGGGGTGAATCCCAGCTGCATGGAAGACACCAGTGGTAATCTTGGTTGTAAAACTAGAAAAAGATCCGACTTCTCCTGCCAGTTATTGGCCAATCGCTCTAATTAGCTGCATCTGTAAACTTATGGATAGAATGGTCAGTGAAACTTTGGTCTGGGTGCTGGAGTCACAGGGGTTATTATCCGTGCCATTGTGAGGCTTTTGGTGGTTTCAGTCAACTATCGATCATCTGGTTGCCCTTGAAACAGATGTGAGGGAGGCTTTTCACTTATGTCACCATCTGGTTCAAGTCTTTTTTTTTGACTAGGAGAGGACTTATGACAAGACCTGATGTTATGGGTTCTCTGTAGCCGTTTTTTTCACATTCGTATCATGACAATTTTTTTCTGCCTGTGTTATTTTGAGAATGACGAGCCTCAGGTTGGGATCAACCCCATTGCCTCACTGCTCAGCAAACCGCTGTTGCCTAGTCATTGTTTGTTGATGACTTCGGGCAGCTTTTATGCAGCTGGCAATTAACAGGGTGCAGAGTGGTTTCCAGTTTTCTCTGGCCAAAACAGTGTGTTTCCATGGATTTCGCAGCTCCTTGTTTGTGCCAGGGACAAGCACAAATGCCTGTAGACCCACAGCACGTTTCCTGGGCTAAAGTAAAGGTCTTCCTGGCCCTAAACGTATTACGAGTTCTGTCAGGCACTTCCAAGGGTGCAGATCGCACTGCCATGCTGTACCTCTACCGAGCTCTTGTTGCACAGAGCTTGACTATGCTTTCACGGTTTATGGTTCCGCTAGTAAATGGACCCTCCAGTTGCTAGACCTTGTGCATTACAGTTTCCTGCTTTAGGCGACTGAGGCGTTTTGGATATATTCACTGTTCAGCTTCTTTGCTGAAGCCTCTGAGCCACCTTTGGGAATTCACAGGCAGCAGCTAGCCGTTCAGAATACTATGTGACTGCGTGCTGTGCAATCAAGTCCTGCTTGAACCATGGTTTTTGGATGAGACTTCTGGGGAGCAGACACGGGGTGGGTAAGGGAAATTTCTGTAATAGGATCCAGCAGTCCTGGAACAGCCATGAAGTTCAGCAGTCCTAGAGTCCTGATTGCGGTCCAGCAGTTTGAAGATGGCCTTTGAAATTCCCCATGTCTTGAGGTTGGGGAGACGCCAATGACCCCCTAGTATGACCGATGTGTCATTTTTACATTCTGTCTGGAAATCCTCCTACCAAATTCCACTCCACCAGCAAGGTACTCGCAAGAATTCTGGGACGTCGCATATAGGCAGTTTTTCACTGATGGGTCAAAGTCACATGTTGGTTGGTACGTGCTTTTGTGCATGAGGGAGTGACTGCTTCCCATTGCGTTCCATCAGGCCATTCTGTGCCTTTGGCGGAGCTTCTGGCACTCGGTCTAACTGTTGAATGGATCCATTACTTCGGGGCAAGCATTTTATCATCTTTAGTGATTCCATGAGTGCATTTGAGTCCTTGGCTTCATACAACACTGGGAATCCCTTGATGCAGCTTGTCCAAGCTATACATTCTCACTTTCCTAGCCAGTGGAAGACTCTGAATTTCTGATGGATCCAATGCCATATTGGGATCGCTGAGAATGATCGCTGAGAATGGCCTAATCAGGCCATGTCAGTCTGGCTCAGCGGTAGGACCTTGGCCTTTGATTTCAAAGGTCCTGGGTTCGATTCCCCGCTCAGGCAGTCTGACATATAAGTCCAAAAGGCAACGTAAATAGGTTTGCATCTGTATTTAGTTAAGATGAGAAACGTAGAGTATCAATGGATTCTGAAAGAGTAGGCATACTGCTAGTTGAAGCAAGCAGCATTCCTCTGAAACTGAATGCACAAGATATACTGCAAATGTTGAATATAAATGGGTTTGGGGCCCATTGAAATTAGAACATGTTGGACAATGTCAAATGAAGTAAACATATCACCAGCTCTCAAGTGGATAGTGAGGCGCATTGCTAACTGAAACACGCAATACTCCACTGAGATAGTGTGCAGGAATGCAGAAATCCTTAAGATGTATTAAGAAATCGATTCTTAATACAAATCAAATTTGGGGCCTTATTGACTCATCTGCAGATTCGCACACTGGAAGTCGTTAGGTGCATAAAACATGGCTAGCTCTCAACCTGCCCAGTATTTCACTGAATTAGAATCAGACGCGCGCTGTATTCCAATGAATGGATCCAGGGAGAATATAGATAATTCAAAACGTAAAAACGTAGACAATCCAAAGCTAGTTTCTTCCATCAGTCATTTTTTGACAAGAACCTTCTGAATCCTAGCACAATGACGTGAGGATTCTTTTAAATTAAGATGTGCATGGCATATAAATATGTGCATTCTGCTGTAGTGCAAGCACCAACAACTTAATCAGTGCCATCTAACCGTCGAAATTCTACAGGGCAAAAGGCTCAAGTGTCAGTTAATATCGAACACCAAATTGACCAAGAACATGTCAAAATCTTGGGAAATCAGGTGCGGTTTTGTGAATCGAAGTCGTAGGTCTCTGGATGGAGCAGTATGTCAGCTAATTTCACATGATTAGTGGTGGGCCAAGTAAACACTCGTTCATTGAATAAGCACGTTCTACGGCATAATATGCTGGGTTCCTCTCCGCCATTCATGGAAGAATCAAACTAAAATAGAAGAATGTAGCCAGTTCAGAGAAATAACAAAGAGATAGTTCTCCTGCAAGATGACCAAGCAGTGGCATCCCGCATTTTGCACAGGCGACGTCAAACACTCAGTATTAACTGAATATGGGAGCAGAAGGCGTATGCCTAATTCACATTCATCTCACAAATGAACAGTTGGATTCTATTGATACGCTGTTACTGTTTGGTGGAACCCACTTTTAACTCTTTAACTCTTTAACAGAAAGTATGCCTCCTGTATAAAATTCAGTGAAATGTCATGTTTCACCTATCACCTGTGAGAAATGAGGTTGTAGATGCCACTGCATGGTGGATACCACTCTACGAGTTGTTCTTCTCTGACAGTTGACTGTACAACTCCTTTAGTGAGGGTCCTTCGATGGCTGGGAAATTTCCTGATACATGGAGTGTTCTCAAAAATATACCGGGAGTTTTCTCTCAATATTACCACGAGTTTTCTCAGTAATACTGAGAATTTTCTCAAAAGTACCACCAACCCCTATTAGGGTTTTTACGTGAATGATTGTTCAGTGGGCTTAACTCTAATCGTACCTGGAGTTAGATGTCTGATGTTACTGCATCCAGATACATGAACTTTGGTCACAAACCAATGCCTCTGTTTTTCGAATGTAAGATGATGAATGCTTTTTTGGTCAATTTAATCAGTTGAATCGCTCTCTTCCCCACCCCCAACTCCCCAATGCATTGGACGTTTTTGGGTGCCACTGGGTTTATATAGTGGCACTGTTCGACTGGTGGTGTACATATTGGTACAGTGGATTAAACTTTGTGCTCGTATGCTTCCTGCATTTAAATTCACTAGGATCCTTAGTAGTGTTCTAGGCTAGCTACCAAGTCAGTGAATGCCGGTTTGACAACACTGTTTTATCTTGTTACGAATAGGCTGCGTGTCTGCGGCATCTTCTTTACTGGAATACTCTAGGCTTCTTTCATCCAGATTCAGTAAGAGCTGGCATAGGTTTTGTTGCATCGAACAATTTTCGGTTTATTAGGCTGCAGTAGGTGTGAAATGGAAGGTGATGTTTAACTCCAAGTCTAGATTTAATTGCCCAACGTCTGAATTCTGAATCTTACGACAACATTCGCAAATCCATACCTGATTTGCCATACCAGCCTGAATGGTGCTTCGTACTTTCTTCGTCTAGTCGATGTCCTCTGAATGTCGATGTCCTCTGTTGAACTATTTGGGTGGCATGCTGCCATTGGTTCTCTGATAGTTTGCACCAGAATGTTCTTCTTTGGCAGCTGATATTTCGGTATTTACCTTTCTCGAAATGCAGTAAAACAGTGATTATCGAAAATGTTGGTTTTTAGTTGCAGAAGATAGTTTTGTATCTGCATATGCTGATACATATAGAACATAACTGGAGATAATAAATACCTTGATTCGAAGATTAAAGTTGCCACCAAATGAGTATCATATTATAAATGGAAAACCACACTTGTGGCCTTTGGCTTTTTCCCCTGATAGAATGGAGGATATCATTCAATGAATATGGAGCTAAGGGAATTAGGACAGTCTTGAACGACGTCAACCCGCATTGGTTGTTGGGAAACAGAGTGGAGGGACTGTAATGCGTAGTCTGATTCGCGTATTGTAGAAAAAGGGTTCAAATTTTCAGCAGGTGCATACAAACAAAAACAAATACGCGGTATAATGTTTGCTGTTATGGTACTGTGAACATTGAAAAAGATGGCAAGCAGACGGCATGTGAATATTATGGTTATTACGCAACCAAAAATATTCCGGACCTACAGTTAAGTCATAGTTATAAAAAAATATATGGCCTGCCAGTCAACGAAAATGCGATAACATGTGTGGCTTAAAATAATTCTAATCCATCACTAATCAGTGTGTACCAAGGAACAAGTCGAGTTGGCGTCCATCTTGCACAAGTCACCAGGTACACACCACACTCATGGAACATACAGAATTAATTCGGTATCATTTTGGCTAAGGTTACAACGTCATGACGAAATGGCTCGAACCAATAAAACACTATTCAATATCATACATGAAAATCACAATGGCAACCTTCCTAAGTATATACTGTGAGCCCTTGTAACATTCAACTGGTGCAAAAGACAGTAAGACAAGATTAAGTCAAAAACTGTGCAAATAAATATACAAAATTGCTTTAAATAAGGAATAGATTTCATCCTTAAACCTATTATTACATTGAAGTTGGTTATCCGGAATTACTTTTTTTGGGTTTTAAAGCAATACCACCTTAACCATACAAGCAGGATTTCCGGCGCAATTCAAAAGAATGTTGATCTCGATGAAACACGTTGGTTGCAAACCGTGGTATCAATACTGTCACACTCAGTGCGTTGTGGTTTTTGTCTGTGACACTGAATGGAGGCCTTTTCATTTCAGGATGCGGGCAGAAAACCGTTGGTATCGTATAACAGTATTTCTTTTCAAATGGCTATAGCGACCAACTCACAATTCTAATTGCCAAGCACGCTCAAGCATCGAGCAAATTTACCTGCAAATTTACCCCTGTATGGGATTTACTGAATTAATAATGTAAGATTTATTTAAATAAAGAACAAATGGAATGTCACAGCTAGATTATATTAATTTTGCTTCTGCTAAACTTCATAGTAAAGGTACAAATCCTTTCGCTGATACATCTCTTACCGTTACCTACAGACTATGATTACCTCGTCGTAAAGCTTTCTTCCAGCAATTAATGTCCAAGATATGGCCTATATATTACATTATTACTTTTAAAAAAGGGTGTAAATCAACCGTGGTTTACGCTAAGCTTACAAGGTAGAATTTCACGACCAAGAAACGTATACCTATACGTGTACGGGCTTGTTGCTCATAGGCGTATACTCAGCTGACAAAAGCCGTATCCGTACTCATAAATCTCGCGGTTGTAAGTAAGCTATAGCTTTTAAGAGCTGGTCGAACTCGTGTTTAGTTTAACGGTTGCCGGTCGCCCGACTATTTTTCTCTCTCTCAACATCCGTTTGCCGGAGTGAGTGGATCATCATTCATTTTACCCCTGACCAGAACGAAATAAACGTGGATAAACAAACAAGGCAAATCAATACCTTCCGCCAAACGGAGGCCAGAGTCAGTACAGTTGTGTGGCGGTGAGAGCTGTGTGAGAGGCCTGTTGCCGGCCGGCCCTTGTCGTCTGCTCGAGTTTTGCAACGCCGTCATCGACATCATGGTTCCACCGCTTGCTCCCCTCATCACAGCACCACCCGCACGGTGTGGGTGGGTGTCTAACTTACGGCAAACGATGACCAACTTGTGGCTCCGTGGGTTGTTTCGATGGGTTCTCCGCTGAATTGGTTTTGTCAAGCCTCATCAATGTTTCTGAGAACACCCATGATTTGTCAGCATCAAGAAATACGGAGTATTTTCTCGGAAAGGCCCCCATAATTCACTCTTGGCCTTCGACCCCCGGGTGTTTGGAATCGGCAGGGCTTTGAAATGAAGTGAGTGAGGGGCTGAACCTGACTAATCCGTCCCCGGGGGTGAATATAATGCATAAATGTTCACGTATAGCCACACTCGTCAGTCATGGTTCAGTTTTTGCATAGTCTGGTCACTCAGTCAAAGTTTGGTGCCAGTGCTACGTTGCAGCATCATGCAGATTGCGTGGGTCAGGCCTAAGTATGGAAGCTTAAGCCTAAAAATGTGACGAGAGCCCTTTCACGTAAAATACCACGACTAAGATTGAGGTGAGTAAATGTAGTACAACAGTGATAGCAAGCACGTGTAGTATAGTAAATAATAGTACATGTTGCCAAAGCCATTCCCCAGGCATGGTTTCATACCGGTGCCACGTTACAGCATCATGAAGATTTGCGTGCGTTAGGCGTAAGTCTAAAAACTCGTCTAAAAATGTGACTGAGAGCCTGTACACGTAAAATACCACGCCTAATATTGATGTGAGTAATAGCTAGTTGACAACAGTAAGCACGCGCGTGGTAAATGTCTAAATAGGTAATCGTTTCCGAAGGTTATGTGAGGATTAAAATTGAGACCGTAATCAAACCACGCGGCCACTGAATCCCGTTTAAAATTACATAATTTTTCGACCTTCGAGGAGGGAAAAAAAACCAATATGGAAGCAACTTTCTTCCCGCAAAGGTCAAAATCCAAGCGAAGGTCAAATTGGTAACCATGCGTGCCAGTTGGGGCGTTGAAGCAACATGGCTGCTCGTGCGAAGACAGGCACAAAAAAATATGAGATTGGTAGAAACGTTCTGATTGGTTCGCTCCAACCATGCTAACTGAGCAGGCAGGCCTGCACCGGCGCCAGCCAAATTGAATTTTTATTTTGATGTTGAGAAAAGGAAAACAATTTCGCTGTGGCTGTTCGAGATAAACAAGGAACGCTCTGTAAGAATTGGAAAAGAAACACAGAACAGACTGATATTTTCATGACACGTGATGTTGAAAAAAAATCTATATAGAGAACAAAAGGATATGTGCACTCGCATAAAATGTGAAAACGGAGCCAGTGAGCACAAGCGGCAACAATAAAAACTAATATTTTGGTATCGTGCATATGTACACCAATCACAATATTGCTGAATAATTCCTATACCTTTACCACAATTTTATGTTTTTGAACTGGCCATTTTAAAAATCAACGACACCAGCATGGATACGACTGTAACGTAATGTAAGGTATTTTTTTTTTAAATATTTTTATTGCTTTTTACCCTGAAGATGGTATCGTCCTTTGAAATATGATGCCGAAATATTAGTTTTTATTGTTGCCGCTTGTGCTACTGGCTGCGTTTTCACATTTTAAATTTATAGAAAGTTATAAATATTATGGTGTTGATCAAAATTAGTCGTTCAGCATTTTAGTTCGGTTGCTTAGCTGTTCAATAACAAAAAAGTTAACGCAAGCTATAGCTAAGCGGAGGTGGGGAGACGGAGTCCGTGGAAAAAGCTAACAATTCTGCAAAGTAGAAAACCATTCATTGTAACCACGTATTGTGTGACAAAAATGAAAATTTTGTCAAAGACCTTAAAATTTCATTACTGTTAAACTTTTTCTTCGTTATCAACTGTTGAAAGTTTTAATCATCTGAAAACATGTATAGGGCCTAATGTAAATGCGGTGTTCGTGTACGAAACCTTAAGTCATCGTCTACTTTTTAACGTTTTTTCAGTTGAATTAAAAGAACTATTAACATACAGAACTATTAGACGTATCGTCTTTGCATGCCTTGACTATAAGTCTATAGATAACATTTATTATGAATTTAAGCCCGAAAAGTCATGATAAATGTTGTCAGGGGGTATAGGCCTATATACCTGGAGAAAAGGAGCATGTAACATAAAGGAGTTGTTATATTAACCTGTGTCCAATAAATACAGATAGAAACCTATATTTATGGTTTAGATTTAAATGTCAGATTGGCTGAGCGGGAATTGAACCCTCGACCTTTGAGTACAAATGCCGAAATCCTACCGCTAAACCAAAAAGGCAACGATAAACCTGCGGGTTAATTGGTCGCGTAACCCTAACACAAGCTAAATCAATAAAACGAACGGCTAACAAAACATTCTCAGTTTGAAATAATGTCATTATGCATATAGGTGAAATGATTGGCGACCCTTCATCGCCCGTTGAAAAGTTGAAGCCAGTTGCAGCACGTTTACTATACGTTATTACAGAAGTTCACACGCGTGTAAAAAAACAATTTGTCATGAACCAACCGACGGAAAATGTATAATTACTCACGCAAAGAGTGTTGTACGAAATACCCCGCATAGAGCTGCCTTTCAGTGCAAGCTATTAGTTATGCGACGTGTAGCCTATTTTTTCTCACCAGTGTCCTGCCGCATTGGTTCGTGCGTGGCAGAAAAGAGTAGGTATTTTAGCTATTTAGCTATTAGTTATTTAGTATTTAACCAAATCGAAACAGACAGTCAGCATTACAGACTGGTGTTATGACAATATACTAGATAACCTATAGTCTAATAAATAAATAAATAAATAAATAAGCCGCAACTTCATGCCCACTCGGTCCCATACCGTGGTTTTTTTGTTCTCACAAGGCTAATTCTTCAATGCTAACTGCCTGCTTCGGTAACCGTTTATAGTTTATTGGGTATTTGCCCAGTCATATTTATGTTTTCGTAGATGGGGGGAGGGGATAAGAGTTGATAAAGCCTCCAACGGGAAAATAAAATCATTAAAATGAGTGCTAAAAAAGGCAAAAAGTATAAAGCATGGCACATTTAAAACACTGCACTTATAGCACACGTCACCGTGTAACACTTCAGCCTCCACACGACGTGTGTACGGCAGTAAACACATTTTGTGTAGTTTTTGACTCACAAAAGTCTTGTTTGACAGAACACAACTCACGTTGAGTTTGAGGTTCAGAATGTCAAATGCCGGTACCGTAAAGGACGCAGGCGTCGCTTAAAATTGTTGTTTGTTACTGAATTACTGCATGATTTTCGGTTTTATTTTTGATGGAGCCGTATCGTACTCTTAAAGCGCTCAAGTATATTAATTAGAGATGACAAGACTAGCTAACACATAAATATCTAATAGGCCTAAACGAAGAAAACAGTCTTCATTATAGACTGGCCTTGTTCTTTATCTAATAGGCCTATTATCGTACGGCTTTCGGATTGGCACTCACAGCAAGCAAATGGTCAGATTAACATGTTGCTGAAGTTGTAAAGTCTGGTGAATTTATTCTTAGATCAAATACTTTAAATTCTAAATTTAGACCATATGGGTTTAAATACTCTTACATACCAGTTACGGTTTTGTTATCAAGCCAGTATGAAATATATGCATAAAATATATTAATAATAATTTTCCATTACCTGGTTTGTACTATTACATAAGTCGATAACTCTTGTTGAGTCACAGGCCGATTTATAAACCGTTTACAACCTTTGCTGCAACCTAATACGTCGTAGACAAATTCGAATCAGAAAAATATGGTCGGATTGAAAACTAATTGGCTGTTAACAATTTATTATAAATGCATACATGTGGTTTCCACCTGGAATCTGCTACGTAAGAAAACAAATGAACCAAAACTGCACCACTTTGTATGTTACCTTGAGTTTCACTCACAATATGTGTTCCAGAAAGTGGGAGAAATTCACGACGGAACGATTACCAATATGAACATTTCAAATGCGTGTACGTCCCACGCTCTGAAGATTTTTTTCACATTTAAAGATAAATTGTGTTCAGTATAGTTAAGTTACTGAGCACATTTGTACAGGCTATAAACAGCAGTACTTGGTGGCTGGAGGCGAAGCGCTTTGGTGCGTGGTTAGGCCTAATACGCATAGTTTTGAACTATATTTAACCGTTTTAAACCGCTTTAAACCCGCAAAATTAAAGCACTTAAATTTAGGCGCAAAGGATATTAAATCCTTCATCGAAACCATAAATTTCTCAGGAGAGGAGTGAAAACAGCGGCAGCGACAGACATGGCGGCTGCGGGAGCAGTTAGGCCTAAATAGGGTTAGCTCGGAATTTGTCAACAAGTGCAGAAAGACTGCAAAATGGTGCAGTTGTAGTTAAAAATAATTTGTTGGTCAGTAAAAACAAGACAAATTTAGGTACGCATCCACTTCGTGTTTTGGTTCTATACCGCCAGGTATTGCAATTGGTTTGGGCCTATAACCATCACAACTTCTCCGGCTTCTTAGTAAATGTAAATTAGTTATCACGAGTTATACGAAAATTTATGTTTTTTAATTACTAGGAATTGAAAAATATGGGAATCTGTGTTTATTTTCGTAGTCAGAGTACATTTTCTTAAGACAAAATCCCTTACGATGGAAAACTTTGGTGTTTTAAGCCGCGTCGTTCTAAATATTACAATATCACGCTAATGGAGTCCGTATATGGGGGACTAAAATATTATACTTCATTCTTTGTTATAGAGTTTCAAGAATGATCGTATATAGGCCTAATTCAGAGTTCGAGCCAAAGTTGGAGACTGTAAAAAACGTCTGTTTTAAAATAAACACATTTTCGACGCACCTGCAAAACGAAGTTTTAGACGGTTTTTACCTGAAAAACACTCAACAGCGTTTTGCAAATAGCACTGGCTGAAAAGAATTCTTTCAAAACATTAGTGTTTATATAGTATTGCAGACGTATAGTAACGCATTAAAAATAAAATACTAGCGTTTAGTTTTCAGCTCTTTATAAACACATGCTTAAAGCACATAGGCCTGTGGCGATACAAGTGTTTAAAATAAAACTGTATACGTGTAGTGCAACGCATGTTTTTAAAATTGTGTTTAATGAAAACACTCATGCTTATCTTGTGTCGAAAGAAAACACTACTGTTTTAATATAAAAATACTACTATTTTATTTTAAACACTTTTGTCGCCATATATCTTTTAAGTACGTGTTTATAAAGTGTTTCAAATTAAACGCTAGCGTTTTATTTTAAACGCATTTCACGTCTGCAATCTACTAAACGCTAATTTTCTTTTAGGTTTTTTCAGAACCCGTGTTATTTATAAAACTCTCTTATGTGTTTTTTATTAAAACATCTAAAAGAGGTCTGTCAAAAATGCGTTTAAAACACATGTTTTTACAGTGAAGGTCACGAAAAAAATCTTTGCTTTTCAGGGGAGGGAGAGTTAAAAAAAATGTTTTTTATTTTGTTTATTTCGCCCAAAATGGATCGAATTTTGACGTACCAATACACCACTGTTTTTTCGAGCGCTTTCAAATGCTAATACTCTCAAGCATTATTGTTACACATTACTAATAAGTTATTTTTGTTTGTTTTTTAGTTGGGGGGGGGGGAGGCCTTTATGGAGTATCGACTAGCTAGGTCGTTAGCGCCAACCTCAGTCACAGCACAGTGGTTGCCACTACACCTCGCATATTACAGAGATGTATCATATATCTGTACCTCCAGAAATAAAAATAATAAAAAAGCCGGGCAGGCAGGCAAACTCAGGTAGTCCGTTACATGCAGACTTATTTTTGTGCGTTGACTTGTTGTCTATGTCAGCTGCATTCGCCCACCTTCGATAAGGGTCAATATTTCGCCCAAGAATTGAAGTATTAGGAAAGTGTTAGGCGAGAGGGAATTACCGGCCTTGTTTTGTTACGTTGGTCAAAGGTAATATTTTCAGTTATGTTTTCAGGAGTAACATAATTATGGAATAAATCGTGTAGTACTTTGCGATAGCGTGACAAAACCATGACATTTCGAAAATACAGGTGCGCGCAAGCAGCTTTGTTCTTGGTGAAATATTTCGCAGTATATATATATATATATACAAACACTGGACAGTTGTGAACTTGTTCTGACGTCTAAACAAAGCTTTCACGTTTTTATGCAGTGCAAAAGGTTCTTTCGTGCACTTTTTACAATACGTAAAATTAACGCGTTTTACAAAATACGTTCTTCGACTACAACTGCTTTGCACCGTTTGTTTAACGCAGAATGAAAGCGCACGTAAATAAATACGGCTTTACAGTTTAAAAATATATATAGTGCACGTTTATTTTGTTTTGTAAATTCAGAAATCAGACATTTTTATTCAGAAATACGCACTACACTCACTGCTTTCACACTGAGAGTTGGCATACAATTAAATGTTGTTGGAACGCAGTAACATTTTTCTTTTTTTTTTTTTACCATTGAGTCGTTTCTCCAGATTGGAATTTCGCACAGCACTGTTAAAACAATACCAGTCAATTAGGCGATAAGTCTGTCCTCCCGTCCGGGATCTTCACATTTTTGCAGGAGGTACAGATAGATGTACGATAAGATCTAGATTTGGGCTTCGTTTAACATCTCTGCAATGTGTGGCGCAGTGGCAACCCGGACCACTGCACTGTGACTGAGGTTGGCACTAATGACGTAGGTGTCGACGTGTTCATTAATTCTCAATCGCCCCCCCCCCCCCTCTACACGTAGGTGGGGGAGGGGCATCTCCCATGAAGTATAAGGTATTTATTGCGGTTCTGAAAATTTGCGTTTAAAACCTTTCACACGCACTAAAATTCTTGAAAAGGAGTTATTTTACCGTCCTCCGAAGGACTTAGAGGCCCACCCCATCCCAGATCCTTTAGCTTAATTTCGGACCACATTTAGAATTATAACCCCCTCCCCCCCAATTACACAAACGTCCTTGGTGCACCACTGATGCAAGTCACATTGTTCACCCCGTTAAGTTTGTGTCGAATTTATTCAACAGTCAACCGTTATCTAGAACTGCTGTAATATGCCAGCCAACCCATAAGCCGACTGCGCTACCACCACGTGAAAATGAGAACCTATTAAAATGTTACAAGGCAGGTGCACTTTGTAGTACACAAATTTTCCGAGTTGGATGATGTAATCTAATATGCTGTCGCAGAAACTTAAAGCTGTGTCCAACATTTTAAGGCATTTAGAACCACAGTTATTCACTTGTCCCTCACGTTTGGCGATGCCATTGGGGACCATTGTGTCCCTGGTAGGTTTAACCTTGGTGGTAAGGCATTCGTGACCTTGGTGGTAAGGTATTAGGGGTTTGAATAATATCTCTGTAATATGTGGTGCAGTGGCAACCTGGACCACTGCACTGTGACTGAGTTTGGCGCTAATGACCAAGCTGTCGACGCGCCATTAAGCCTCATCTCCCCCCCCCCATTGTCTTCTTTTTAAACTTTTAAACTTTGTAATTTAAATTTTTTAATTTTTAATTTTAACATTGGATGGCAGTCAGCGACCACCAAGTCCTTGCCATTCCGGTTGCGTTTGCATCAAACTATTATATTATATTATATTATATTATATTATATTATATTATATTATATTATATTATATTATATTATATTATATTATTCAAGAAACATATTTTGGGAAAAATTTAATTATCGTTTACTGTGCAGTATTCAATGGGCTGAAAGTAATTTGCAAATAATTCGTAATTCGATATGGAAGAGAATGTCGAAGAGACTATTTTGCCATTTATCCGACTTTCTACATCAGTTAGCCTAGAGCCGGACTGATAAAACAGGGAATGGCACAGTATTGCACATTTAAATTATTTATGTAAATATTTTCCTTGTTTTAAAATATTTCCATGGGTGTAGGCCATCACTTGACCGCCTCCATCATTCCATAGGGAATTTTAAAGTTGGCTCCCTGAGGGAGTAGGGCACATCTGCCCCCCCCCCCCCCCATCAGAAGAGCTCCCTACCCAATAGATACACACGAGGTTTCATATACTTCCATCTTTATTCATTCAAAATCTACGAAGGTGACCTAGGACTTTTAACATACCCTTAACCCATGTAGGCTGCATTCAACGCACCACTAGCAAATTGCAGACTGTGCTATATACGAAATTGTAATTTCTTCTCAACACGTGATTCGTTGCTGGTTCGTTAAAAAAAAAAAAAAAAACAGGTTGACTTCATTTAAATTTCACCACGACGCGCAGCAACATAAAAATATAATTTCTTCAAAATGAAATGAAATGAAAACGCTGGGGGTTGCAGTCAGCCAGGTTTTAATGTTACGTATTATCCAGATTTAATGTATACAGGTTTATAGGGGGGGAACATCGTAATTAAAACCAACAGCAATGAGTCTGTTCATACGGAAAAGAGGAAATAAGCAGTGACTAAGTCTTGCGAGGGGAGGCAACCAGGAAAACGTATTCGCATATACCCTGTGTGTTACTTCCATTTTTTTTCCGTATACACAGTTCTCATTGATTATGCATTCGTATGCATATACAGGCTGTCTGTGCAAGAAGCCGCCATTAAGGCTGAAATATGTGCTGCATGCGTGCTCGTGTCCTATTCGCCGACTTGTGTCTCTAACATATTACGGTAATTAAGCTAGTCTCGTTAAAGAATGAATTGCCTTAACTCCGACGTTATTTAGCTGCATTTCCTTCATTTCGTATTCTGGTGTTTTCGTTTATCAACTTGGGTTTCGTGTTGATGTGAAGTTAAGAGTTTTTGCACTCTCCCAATGCTCTTATAACGTAATATCATTGAGGATAACAAATAAGTTTACCAGTTCTGAAGACATGTGCAGAATACCTTCTATTCTATAGTTCGATAGTGAAATAAAACTTCAATACTGGAGTTTTTTCACACTTCACTTATTAATTATTGTATTGTATAAATAAACAGTTAAGCGGTATATTTGCGCTTATACTACCCCTGTGTTTTCTAGTGTGCGTTCTGAACAATGTTTCTAGTGTCGTTTTATTGTTCAGGACCAACGAGAGGGATACCAAGTCAGATACCACATACTATAGTGCAGTGCTGCAAAGGAGGGGGGGGGGAGGAGGCGGGCAAGAATAAAATGTAGGGCCCCAAAAGTCTAAACAATTATAGGTTCAAGGTTGGATTATGGGTTTTATCATAGTTTGTACGTAATGGGCCTCTATAAAAGTTAGTAATTTTCACAACTATATATTATAGTTATATTTATGTAAAAAATTGGGCCCCCTGCTTTGAATTGGGTCCGCTTGCCTGCTGAGCCCGTGTAGAGATGGAATTGACCCATGGGTCGGTGGGTCAAATGGGTCACATTTTTATCGTGAGTCAAGTGGGTCATGCGTCAAGACCGTTCACCCACCGACCCACGGTAATCTTACGGTAATCAATAGTCTTACTAGTACTCTTTAAATGTTTCTTCTTCTTTCAAAAATTGTTTACCCTAGACGGCGGAATACCCAAATTGCATACTGTAGTATATTTTCATGGCGTGTGATGGGTCATGGACGATGGGTCAAATTTTGTTCTTGATCGGGTGGGTCAAGTGGGTCGTCGGTCAGGACTTGAGTGGGTCAGGGGGCTCATGGGTGGGAAAATGTGGCCCACTTCCATCTCTGGGCCCGTGTGCCTTTTACCCTTTGCACTCCCCGTAATAATTGCGGTACTGTATCTGTTGGGTTCTCAACACAATTAAAACGCACGTGCCTACTGTTACGTAACTGGTTAAAGGATATTCCGTGACGACCACGATCAAAGGCGAAGCACGTGTCTAGCAACAATACCTAGATACGCGTGCCATCTCTATAGCTTTAGAAAGCGGGGCAAGAGAGGCTATCCGTAAATTACGTCACTGTTGTTTAAAATTACCTCTTTTCCCGGCTGCTCTTTGTTATAGTCAGAAGAAGGCACAATCACAACTGTAAAAATAGCACAAGAAAGAGTAAACACTTTTGTATTTGTGCACTTCGTTATTTTTTTTTTTTTAATGGAATAATACTTCTGTTGCTACACTTGCTGTTGCTGCAGGCGTGTAAATGCACGAAAACGATCATTGTTTTCAGCATCCTTATCAATGATCGATGATCTGCATCATGAAAACTCCATTATTGCTAAATACGGACCCATTCTATGACAGTCGAATGAATGTATAAGTAGCATCAGTTACCAATGCTCACAATCTGTAATCTCGTGGACAAAAATAAGGCAGAGTCATAAACCAGATGTTGTATGAAATCTCGTCTGTTACAGAACCCACTCGATTTCATGCAATATCCTATTAACAATTTCGTTTCCAGCCGTAACCATTCTTTTTTTTAGTAGTACGTTTTAATTTCAGTACGTCTTAATTTACCCTTGAACGGTTACTGAAAGGTTAATAATTTCATTTCCAGCCGTAACCATTCTTTTTTTTAATAGTAGAATGGTTACGGCTGGAAATGAAATTGTTAACCTTTCAGCAACCGTTCAAGGGTAAATTAAGACGTACTGATGAAAGCGAAGGGGCATGGAAGGCAGGAAACGCCAAAACATAGGTTATTTACGCCCACATGAACAAATTCTGGCTTTAATTTAGGCCTACAATTGATAGACATCAAAAATGAAACAAAGCAGGAGAATCTCAAATCTCAGAAAATACGTCGTCAGCTCTGTACGATGCCTACACTGAGTATGAAATACGACCTAAAGTTGGGAGCCAGAAATTTATTTGGATGGGCGCAAATAACCTCGGAAGCAAATAACCTCTGGATGGGCGCAAATAACGTCTAATCATTTTTCCTTTCTAATTCCTTTTTTCATCAATCCTAATGTTAAGACACCCGCTAGTGTGTCGTTCTTGAAGATTCTACGGTAAGATCACCGTCCGTTGTATCAGATAACGTTTATAGGAGTTTGTTGGCTACTAGACACTTTACAGCTGATTAGTTTTGTTTGTTTTCAGGAATGTATGTGAGGAAAAACTGAAAAGGCTGAAACTTCGCTTCACAGGAAGGTTTTTGCCGCCTGACAACATAAAAATCACAATTAGAAGCACATCATAAGCTTCCCATTTGAAAAAAAAAAGGTGTGAATAACACAGATATTTCTCTAGCTTAAGGGGCTGCTAACCAACTAAGTACTGCTAAATAATTGCGTGAAAATAAACATATGCGGTGCAACGTGCTGAAATTTAACAAGCAGCTTTAGTTCAACCTGGTGATAGTAACGTTTGTTATTTCGGAGAGCAGGAAAAGCGTATACAACAAAATTACCAGTGTATCGTGTGCTATCCTTAGATCAGGGTTTACAGCGCCATATTTGCCAGTTGCCGAAAAAAAAAATGACTATCACTGACACCAGCGAATACGAAATACGTGAGTATGTAGCATGACAACTATATATATATGGGACGAAAGCAAGCATTAGTTTTGTTCAAAGTAATTTCGAAACCGCAACACAATGAAATGTGTTTATTTTATACAGGGGTGGTCCATAAGAAACGCAACAGCAAAATATCTCTAAGTCCAAACTTTTTTGTTAGCACCCTCCAAGTACCGTAAAGGGGCCCTTTACGGTTCTGCAAAGTGCTAACAACAAAATTTGGACTTAGAAGAATTTTGCTGTTCCGTTTCTTATGGACCACCCCTGTATGTTAAAAGTATTAAATCGAAAAGAATACTAGAAAATATATAAAACAATAACCTATAGAAGGCAAACATACCGCAAACAGCAGACACCAAAAATTAGTGACAACTATGTGGCATAATTAATTCGTGAGAGAAGAGGGAATTTTTGTGAAGGGTTCCCTGACAAAACCAGTCTCACAATGGCATGAAACAACAAGCCTTTAATTTTCTACGCTCATTAAAATATTTATATGCCTTGTTCACCTTAAAAAATAAAGTGTTTGATGGGTGGCACCAAGGTTTATTCGCCATTTTTTCAAACGCCAAACTTTTTCAAACGAGAACGTTTGATATCAAACGCCAAGGTAAACCCACCACACTCCAGAGTCCACCTTTGAGTACACCTCAGACAATAAGTAAAATATTTGAAAATTGCCTAGTCCTCAAACGTATTTTGAAAATTAAAGTTACTCGTGGGTTTGATTACCTTGGCACTTAAAACCACGACACTTCAAACAGATTTTTTTTTTAAATAGGCGGGAATCCTTAACCACTTTTACTTTGCACAAAGTGTTTTACCGCCATTTTATTAGTCTTGCGTCAATAATAGATAAACAGCGAAAACACGAATTTACATCGGAAAGCCCGTTTTGCAATTGTCGACTAAATGCTAGTAACAACAGTTAATAATAAAAAAAAGTTTTTATTTTTCCAAAGACTTTGCGACACTACAAAAGACATTTGCATACCTCCTAAGGCAAAAAAAATATCGTCACGTTTCGGTGTTCCCGCAGTTATATGACTAAATAAAACCTTTGGAAGACTCACAGCAGCCAATCACATCCCAAATGTATAATTGCAGCCAACTGAGCATCTTAATGAGAGAAAGAATGGGCTGCGAACCAGTCAAAAGACAGGCTGCTTCACATTAGTTTGAACTATCAGAGCTCATTACGGGAGAAGAGCGCTTTCGTAATCAGGTCTTGTGGGGCAACCCATCGAAGATGGGAGCAAAATTTGTTGTTATTCAAATGCAACTGACGTTGGCCTACGTTATCTGATTCGTTTATTATTTAGCTTTTATTTCTTACAGTTATGTGTAACCTTTGCTTTTCTAAAAGCACTCGGAGCAAAAAATAAATAAAAAATAAGCCAACACCTCCCCCCCCCCCCACCAACGATTAATAATCAGTGTCACGTAATGGTCGAGCGGTTTTAAGTTTAGTTGAAGACTTCCCAAGAAGTATCTGGAATCCTACAAATTGTAGGTTACGCAACAACCTGCACGAATGTGAATGAGGTGGCACTCGCCGTGTGGTCTGTAGACATTAAAACTAACTCGCCAACTCGTAAACCGTTGGTTTCTAACAAGTAGACTACCCTTCTCATGCTACTATCAGGTTCATGGTGTGTTATTGCAGTCGGCATTTTGACGAGGAGAGCACAAACTGAAGTTGCCAACTGTCGAGTTTCCCTCTTCATTTGGCGAGTGGGCGGCGACTAACATTAGTAAAGGAACACAATAATAGAAACAATTAAGAAGGAAAATAAAAGCAACTTGGCACTCCCGAGATTCGAACGAGGGAACTCTTTGCTCGCCGGACGAGACACTCCTGGCACTAGACTTCTACACTCGACAGTCAGTGAAAATTGGATTCTTGTGCAGGGATACTAGTGGCTTAACGGTTAATCATACCACGTCTTTCACATGATGCAGAAGCCTACCATACCGTTTAGAACGATGTCCGATGTTGGGTAGTGTTACTAAATGCACTGCTACCTGTAGATAGTAATGCATATGACTGCACCACAGTGAAGCCAACATTTCCACAGTACCTTTTGTCGGAACTTGTAAACCTGCTAATTCATGATGATGGCAGAAATGTATACGTTAGCATACAATAGTACTGATAACAAATAACGAACTCAATGAGCGCAATTTCGTAGGCTGGCATGAAGAAGTATATGTGCGAGTCAAGGACCATCATGAGCATCGCCAGCCTTGCAACCAAGGTTGGACCTAACAGGGATCCTCAACGCTTTGATGGAGCTGATAGTAGAGGGAAATTGAAACAACCCTGTTATTAATGCGAAGAGAAACTAATATAGGCTAATCCAGTTATAAAGCTTTAAAATATTCAAGGCTCTATCTACACCATGTGACAATGATCGGAGGACACTACTGGTGCTTCCCTGTAAGACTTGTGTACTGCAGGGAAGATGGCGCAACGATAACAATGTAAATAAAGCTGACGTAGTCCGTGTTATTTAATGTGGGAAAAGAAGCTAGATAACGATCAACAAAATAGATTAGTGGCTCCGTCGGGTTTATTTCAAACACAAGGAGCACCATGGCGAATAAATAAAATAAAAAAGAGAATAAATAAAATGGTTTACTGCTCTGTTTTATTTAACCTAATCTTACTTCTCTCCTCGCTTAATAACATGGACTAACTCTGCTTTATTTATTTATGACCACAACGCTGTCTTCCCAGCAGAACACAGAAGTCTTACAGGGAAGCACAAGACGTATACCCTCTGATCTTCCTCACATGGTGTAAGGTTCTAGTAAACAAAAGACAACGGAGAAAAACTGAGTGTTAATTTAAATTTTTTTAAATTTTAGGGAGTGATTGATATTGACAGCGGCATGGGTATTGATTGGTGTTATCGGAATAGGCATTAAAAATTCATCTGATACCAATACTGGGTTTTGAACCAATGAAATGCTATAAATAGCTTGCTTAAAAACCTGAAAGTTTGAAAACTTTGAACCCAGACGAGCATTTTAAAACATACCGTCGTAGCTAGTCTATATTGGAATACGCATTAAAATGCATGTTGATACCGATACTGCGTTGTGGACTAACATAGCTTAAAAACTCTACAATTTCGAAAACAATGAACCAAGACATGTTTTTTAAGGCAGTATCATCGTATGCAGTGTGTAATTGTATTGGGATCGGCATTAAAAAACGGCTTTTGGACTAACGCAATGCTGTATAAAACTCAAAAACGTCGAAAATATTGAAACCGGACGAGATAAAAACAACAGTTTAAGGCTTTTTAATCTCTTCATTCCCGGAGTACACAAACGTGCACCGCTACAAGACGATGGGGAAAAAAAATAAAACTCGAGGCACACTGCGAGCTTTGTGAGGCGTCCCTGGGCACCCCGAGCAAAGCGAGCCATCACAGCCCCAAGATTCAACTCCGCTACCGATATAAGTAGGGAGCTGGAAAAAAAAATGTATGGATGTTAGTTAGTGCTTCAAAATGTTAGTGTCCTGAAAGGTTGATACATGCTGGTATCAATACTACAATTTGAACTAACGCAATGCAACAAATTATTTAAAAACCTAAAAATTCCGAGAAGTTTGAAACCGGATTAGATAAAAACATATCGTATAAATTGAGGCTTTTTAAAGAAGACTAAATCAGCATCTTTCTTGATAGTGTAACCTAGAATTATAGATTTGTTGACTGAACTTTTTGAACTAGTAATGTGAAAAAAAAAATTAGTTTGCATCGCAATAACACATTGCAACAAACACTACCAAGGTTTTCTTTAAACCTACAGTAATAGTCGATCAATTTTTTTCCTTTAAATGTTGGCACTGAATAAATCAGGCGGCTATCTGAGATAGCGGTATCGTAAAATGTATGGGGGGGGGGGGGCCCGCCGAATTGTGGTTTAATGGGGCGTTGACAGCTAGGTCATTAGCGCCAACCTCAGTCACGGTGCAATGTATGCGTAAGGTATCGGAAAGAATTGGATGAAAGACATATCGGTCACTCTCCAGATTTTTTTTTCGTCAACTTAACCAGCAACCTTTGTCAATCTATCCAAAACTTTGACTTTTACTGATGAAACGTTACGGATGCTTTGGGTAAACGATTCCGTGAAGGGGGAGGGGGGCGGGAGGAGAGAGGTGGAAGCGGAACCATCATTAGTGCGCATGCGCCCCCATTAGTTCAGGCGTGAAGCATTTGGATCCTGGTTGTGAAGACATTGACTGACTGATCGGGTCTTCAATGCGACAGAGATGGAGGAAAATTGGCCTAATTGTAGTTGCACGCAGACTGGTTTCCGGTAATTTTTCAGATCTATATCCCAAAGAGCGATGACAAAGTGAGACCTGTTCACTTTGTTTATCTATATCTTTGACGTACGCGTCATTGTGTGTATGGACAACAGGATGCTATAGTAAGTTTCTGTCACATCAGCGGGTCCACATTTTGTCTTGGCAGAACGATCGAACAGGGGAGGACAGAACATCAGTTATGGCTGCTTAATAGAATGAGTATACGTCTGCTGTAGTGCTCGTTGGTGGTTTATCATTTTTCCACGTACGGATATACAACGAGGAAGGCTGACAGTCATTCCCATTAGATTTTCGCACATCCAAAAGCAAAATCTAGGGTTAGGCTAACATGGTCACTTTATTGGTTTAATTTATGCGTTTTCGTTCGTATTTTTTTTTTAGCTTTTTTTATGACGACTAAATTTGGGCTAAAGATGCCGCAATTATAAATAAATCTACATCTTACATTATAAACCAAAGTCTCATAGCAGAAATGAAGCAACCGCAACGAACCCCGGAAGGGGAACAATGAAAACGTGCGAGTGTGTCAATTCTTTGGCTTGAAAGTGAAACTGGGACGTTGTTGCCCTGAAAAAAAGTTGAAATTGGCACATTGTTGCCTCGGCTAACAATTTGCTCAAACAATTATCCTTCTAACTAAACACCGTGGTAATCTCAGGGGCAAGTATTACATGACGTCATGCAGACTTCTTTTTTACACGGTACGCATCGCTTAAGCCACAGCGAAAGACTGGGAGTGGAGGGGGGGGGGCAAAGTGATCTGTTACCCTTAAGCATACGATTACGCATTAACTGAACCTAAGAGAACAAACAAACAAGCACGGGAGCCGGGTACGTGTTCAACTACGTATAGCAAACAGGAGAAAGGGAAAGAAACCAAGAGGAGAGGGAGAGGACGGGATAGAAAGAGGAGGGGAGAGGGGAGGGAGAGGATTGGCGGAAAGGGGGAGTGTGACACAAACAAAAATCGATTGTTGTAATGAACGATCAGGCAGCACCGAGCAAATACTGGGAAACAACCACGGGTCAAACAAATCCTCGGGCGAAGCCGGGTACGATGCTAGTCTACATTATAAGGCAAAGTCTCACAGCAAACACAAGACAATCTCGAAAGCAAAACGATGACAACAGCCACCCCTACAATGAAAACGGGCGAGCGTGTCAATTCTTTGGCCAGAAAGTTGAAACTGGTACGTTGTTGCCTTGAAAATTGGCACATTCTTGCCTCGAATAACAATTTTCTCGGCGCGGCCATCTCAGCCGCAAGTTTTACTTGACGTCATATATGACGGACAGTTATTTTTCACACGGTACGGATCACTCAAGCTAAAGCGATCAACTAGTGGGGTGGCCGAGATTGAACGGAGAATGTCCGTTCGTGAGGTAGTGCGTCTGTTAGCCCTGCTCTTTAGAAAATAAAGAGATTGGGAGGCAGGGGGGAGGGCGGACAATGCGTCTGTACCATTAAGCATATGATTATGCAAACCGAAAATTGTGAAACAACCACGGGCGAACAAAACCCCGGGAGAAGCCGAACACAACTGCTAGTGAACAGATACAACAACTTTGCAGCCAAAAGATCGAGCAACAGCGAGGACCATGGGTCCGCTATTATCTGCCCAAGGTTAAAAACAATTTCAAACATATTGAAAACGACGTAAAAATTTGGAACCGCTACAGTTCACCAAGACTCTTTTGAACAATGTGAGACTGCGTGCACAATCACAATGGAGTGCAAAGTATACCAAAGGGAAACAACGCGGTTAGCAAAACAGTACTTGCAGTCACATTTGTTTGATTCAGTACCAGTTTGAGTGAGTGTCCCGCATTATAACGGATCCTGTTGCGTAAGAAACCTTGCAACCGAGCAAAGTCCATGGACAAAAACAATTAATAATCACAAATTTGTTCTGTACTTTCCTAAGTATACATCTGCTTACTGCAGATGTGCTTTCCTGCAGTATGTAAAAGATTTCTTAAATGATTTCTTTTGTATATCTTTAGTAAGCAAAAATCAACACCATTGGCTGATAAATGCTTACAAGTCCGTGGGATACGGGACGTTCCGAGATGCAACTTTCCCGTTTGTATTCTACCTCTTGTCACAAGCCCGTCTGGGAGAGAAGTGGCAAATTCATTCAACGTAGCCAGAAACTTAATTCAACAAAGCATTGCTAAGAGGCGTTAACTTCCTGGCACGCGCGAGGACTGACATGGAGTAGGGAAGTGGGAAAGCAATCCCTCTACCCAGCGGGCCTTGTCTTAAACAAACGCAACTCCTTCGTTGCTACAACATTTCAACGAAGCTGCGGGCCAAAAGGGTGGTACCCGGACCACTGCACTGTGACTGAGGTTGGTGCTAATGACCTTGCTGTCGACGCGCCATTAAGCCTCAACCCCCCCCCCCAAAAAAAAAGGGGTTTGATTGGATCAACCACAGTAGTAGTGTTATTTCTCAAACATATTTATCAGATTAAAAGATGCACAGTGTCATTTTAAGGAAAGTTATCCATGAACGAAATTACGATTACTCGTTCTACAGTTGGCGCCATGGGTAACGAATGACTGTGGACCATTGGGTAATACGACAGTCCAGCATCAGGCTCTGCGGCCCCTTCCATTACGCAACTATGACAACGTCAACCATGTGAACATCACATGGTATCGCTGCATAGATTCAGCAATAATTTTCGGCAGATTTATCAGCATGCTTTCCAGCCATTGTACATACATAATTTACCTACCATACTGTTGATCACGTGACAGTAATATTATTATTTAAGGTTCTGTTAATATTATTACGAGATGTCACGCAATCGTTAGCACTTGGCCTACTTTTGAGCGGTAACGCTGCGTCCATTGTTTGAGGGAATACAGCACCCAACATTTGTGCTAGAAAATGCATGCACCTGACGAATCGTTGCAAATCGGGTTATTCCATGTGATATTAGATTAGTCGTCAAATGGAGTAGGCTAGTTCTGATGCTCGATCGAGTTTAGGATAGGGTCGACTTTTTATTTTTAATGCATCGAACAGAATAGAACAGGATAGAATTGAAGAGACAAAATGTCGGTACCGAGCAATTGCTCGCTAGCACCCACCCACCCAAGAAACGAAAATTAGCTACTAATAAAAGGACGAGAAAATCACGTGATGTGGTCAAGCCCTGTACACCACAGAATCAGGTAGAATTTACAACTCTTTGTTCTTCGTGAACTCGTGTCATAAACTTCACATTACAGATTTATAGTTTCAAAGTGACGTAATTTGACGCAGAGGTTGACGTCATAATGTCTGACGCAGGTTTACATAGTACCACCTACGTTACGGCTCATTGCTTTGTCTACTTCAAATTCAAGAGCAATGGAGGCGGCTAACTAAGATGTAAGATGTCCGGAACTTACTTTGTTTTGAAGAATCCAGTCTGGCATTGCGAGCGCAGGAGGAGAACGTGCACCTGTCGACACCATCATGACGTCTCGTGTAATGAATGGGACGGTATGCCTTGGTGTGGCTTGGGCACAGCTGTGGACTCAAATAGAAGAGCGGTCGCCCTTCTTGTACGCTTCGCATCTAGCACCTCCATGTTTGATCGGCGAGTGCCACTTTAATCCATTCGCACTGTACATGTATGTTGCATCGGATACAGGTTCACAAGTATACAACTGCAGAGCTTGTAGAATGTGTTGCATGTTTGTGGCACACACCACTATATATTTTGTAAAAATGGCTTACCGGTCGCCTACTGTAGAATCTGAAAATTAAATTATTGAAGCTATAATGGATCTTGGTACATTGGTGGAGTACGTGCATGTGTATCCTGATAGAGGACAAGGGTAAAAACTAACTCTGCTGTGCTGATGGACCTCAAACCAGGGCTTAAAAGATATACTTGCTGAAGACGAACACTCTGAAAACACTGTGCACTGAAACCATGTTACTATGTATCAGCTCATCCTACACACAAACATTGAGGCTGAGCTGGTGAACAGTAGGACACAAATGCCGTCGGTGTTTACACCTCCCTTGTCCTTATATCCATTCTTCCTTTAATAGGTAGATTTACACTGTATTGAGCACATATCTTCAAAATCTTATTAGTACACACACAACATGATACTCCTTTAAGCAACAGCCTACGTTTCCTGTATGCTTCTCCTGGGAAACTTCCGTTGTTCGAATTCAAAAACGTAAAGAAAAATCATAATTCTATTGCAATTTTCTTTACCACAATGAACATCCTAAATGTGGTCTTTTGTTTCCAGAAAGCATTACATACAAAGTAATCCTTGGTTCCACATTGGAGTTCCTCTGCAGTAAACCTACACCCAGAAAGAAGGATGGATTAATTCCTGTAATGACGCACATCCTGGGGAACTAATCCAAAGAATAACTTGGTCCAAATCACTTTGCTCCATCGGCGTCACTTTCATCCACATTACTACATCTGTGTTCTTCTGCAGACACTACCGCACTCATCTGCAGACACTAGGGAACTCAACCTCGTCGACATCTTTGCAGGCATCATTCATTTCTTTTTGATAACATGGACAAGATGTCGTGATAATTGGTCAAGCCGAAATCACTTAAAACAATATTCCATTTCTAAAGAAGGATGGATTAATTCTTTAATGACGCACATCCAGGGAACTAATCCAAAGGAATAACTTGGTTACCTAACCACTCCAAAATCACTTAGTTCCATCGGCGTCAATTTCTTCCATGTTACCACGTCTGCATTCTTCTGCAGAGACTACAGCACTCATCTGCAGACACTGGGGGAGTTAACCTCGGCGACATCTTTGTAAGCATCATTCAGTTCTTATTGATGAAACGGTGAAGATGGCGTAGTAATTGGTCAAGCCGAAATCACTTAAAACAGTATTCCATTTCGCACCCACACTCATGACGAATAATGTCTTTTGTTGCACCCTACTAAAAATCTCCCAGAACTTGGTGAGGTCTCCCTTGTTCTCAGTTCCTGTGAGGCTACTCCGCTCCATGATCGTAGGCTTAAAAAGATGAAGTCATCTAGGGCGTAGATCACACCACCGTATCGGTACTTCTGGCTATCTCTGGTCTTTCGTATCCCGTCCTGCCAGTGCAAGTGTGATCATAATCTGACCTGCATCCTAACTTGGTTGCCGGCGGTCGGTCGGTCTGTAAAAGAGCTTTACTGCTCTTCCGTCTCCACACACACACACACACACACACACACACTACACACACACACACCCGACGGTTGGCTTGTAGTGAAACCTATATTCCTTCCTTTCGTGAGCGGTAGGCATAAAGCGATCATTTATCTCCTGACGATAGAGACCGGCACAAGGTTTATATAAGCAATCATGCTCGCCTTATGAGCCATTAAAACTAGTTCTTCCTACTTTCTACGACCTTTGGACTACCATTACATTTTAAGGAGGTTCAATTATTTAACTCTTAGTGAAAATACTAAATCATTTTATTGCAATATGTTGTTGCGACGTACATATACCCAGTCACCTATCGGTAGCACGCTATAGCCTGCCCAGTATATACGCATAGCCGCAGTGAAACCAGAATAATTCTAAACTACTGACAGGTTCAAGTAATAAACGTATATACTGACAAAAATATACGACGGTTAGAGGGTTTTATCGTTTTTCTAATGGCATTAGTATACCATACGCAAGAGCTGTTAAAACGGTTTGGATTTTTCCTCCCGAGTCGACAACGGTGTAGCGTTTGATTGGGCAAAAACAGCGGCCACTAAAGAGCCCATTGGTTCAACAAAGGCTCTCTTCGTAAAAATGGGCCATAAAGTCGCGTTTAAAGCTTACCTACCGATGTTGCTGGAATCGCAGCGTAACGGGTTGGTTGGTCGCACGAAGAAACTGGTTTAACGAACGGCTTAAACGCGATATTCGGTATACACGAAATTGAATTTTGGTTTAGAGAATGTTTGGATTCCTTCGCAAACATCGAAAAATTGTCGGTCAAGTACCCGTATTTCCTTGATTAAACGCCGGGTTTTTGAAAGAGCGTTGAGTCTCTAACGAGTGTCGGAGTTGATCTCAAGTGAAAATAAAGAGCTCCGGGTCTCGAGTATAACGGCACGTTTACGCAACCACTCGCCTTTGCATTCTCGCAGCTAGAAGCTAAAAATCACCTCAAATTCCAACATGGCGGCGGTTTTATGTCTGCCGCCTCGCAACGAAAACAGCAAATAACGTGAGTTCAGAAGTGTTTGGGAAAATTGTTTCGTCATGAAGAATTCTTTATATTATTGGCACGGATTATAAGACTGCAAGTATTTACTCAACGATTTCGGATTTAGCTAATCCATTTAGCGTTGTTGCCATGGCAACGTCACCTTTGCCATCGCGATTGAGTTTTATAGCTGCGAGAATGCAAAGGCGAGTCGCTGCGTAAACGCGCCCTAAGCGCCGGGGTTGAACTCAAGTGAAAATAAAAAGCGCCGGGTCTCGGGTAAGCGCCGGGTTTGGCACATCACTAAAATAGTAAGCACCCGGGTGCTTAATCGAAGGTGCTTAAATTGGGTAGATAGTGGAAACCAACATCACGAGAAGCATTTAATAAGGATTTGAAAACACTATTACCGTAAATCATCTATTTGTGGCCGGGTCCTCAATTGTAGCCGGTCTCTAGTTGTAGCTGGGTGCATGTTTTATCAATCATGAATTAGTAATAGCCGGTCTATAGTTTTAGCCGAGTCAAACGGACTTAATCTTGAAAATATTCTTTAAAAGTGCACGCCCGTCACATGAACAGATATCCGAATTAAAGAGTAATGGTAAATCATTCATGTGACATTATTTACCGTTTTTAATGTCAGAAACAAGTTCTACATAAATTGACACCGTAAATTTCCTTTCTAAATTTTGTAGTAACTGGTCTCCAGTTGTAGCCGGGTGTCTAATTCTTGCTTGATTTTTAACCAGTAGCCCTGGCTACAAATAGAGGATTTACGGTATCCTATTTTCGGCTACATTTAGGAACCGCAGTCGTGCCCGCTATAAGGGCGCGTTTATGCAAGGACAATTTTTTCGCTTACTTGCTTTTATTGGTCAATACTAAATCTGCTGGCTACTTCTCGCCTTTACCGGAGAATGCGGCCCTTTCGAGTTGTCTACACGTATAGTAACCATGGCAACAACGCAAACGCAAATCTCCTCCTCGTGCCTCCCGACATGACGTACGATGCGTGCAACACAACAGCGTCGATTTATGACAACTAGGAAACAATTTTACTGTAGTACAAGACGACGGACAGATTTCTGAATGCCGGTATTCGATGCTTTGTCTTCGATTCGACAACCCCGAAATGGACGCCATGTTGGATTTTGAATTCTCGCTGCGAGTAGCTTTTTATTCTACCATCGATTGATCACTGCTAGAAGCTGTTTTTTCAGCGAGAATAGCAAATTTTGGAAATAGCGTGAAATGGCAACAATGTTGTAGCAATGTTTAAAATGACTGTTGCACTGTGTTCTTTATCCGTGCTGTTATTTATAACACATTTAATTTGTTGTCTATTACCGCATTCATTTAATAGAAACGGGAAATTAATCGTAAATAAATAACGGTTGCCTAGCAAATAGCTTTCGGCGAGCGAGATGGTCTCGTTGCGTAAACGAGCCCTAAGCGTGCGAGTGGTTTTTCCTGTCAAGTTGCAGTCGTGCTCCGGTGATCGCTTGCGTCAGTGGGGTATCCACGTTGCGATGGCTGCGGCTAGGTACACGTCAAAACACTTTACGGGAGCGTTTACGCAATAACTCGCTTTTGCATTCTCATAGCTAGAACTTATTAGCGATGAGAAGGGTGTCGTTGCCATGGTATAACATCGTTATCTGGATTCGCTAAATCCGACATCGTTGGAGTAAATGCTTGCAATCTTATAATCCGTGACGATAAGATAAAAAATTCCTCATAACGAAACAATTATTGTCCCAGTTGCTTCAGAACGCACATTATTGACTGCTTTCGTTACAAGCCGGCATAGCTAAAACCGCCGCCATGTTGTAAATTCAGATGATTTCTAGCTTCTAACTGCAAGATAATGCAAAGGCGAGTCTTGCTCAAACGCGCCCTAACAGCTATAAACTATAACCTAGTCTTAAATTTTATGATGACATCAACCATCCTTGAAATTTAAGACTAGGTTATAGTTTGTAGCTATTAGGGCGCGTTTACGCAAAGACTCGCCTTTGCATTCTCGCAGCTAGAACTCAATGGCGATCGGAAAGGTGACATTGCCATGGTAACAACGCTAAATGGATTAGCTAAATCCGACATCGTTTGAGTAAATACTTGCAGTCTTATAATCCGTGCCAATAATATAAAGAATTCGTCATGACGAAACAATATTCCCAAACGCTTCTGAACTCACGTTATTTGCTGTTTTCGTTGCGAGGCGGCAGACATAAAACCGCCGCCATGTTGGAATTTGAGGTGATTTCTAGCTTCTATAGCTGCGATAATGCAAAAGCGAGTAGTTGCGTAAACGTGCCCATGCGGCGCGTTAGAACAAGACTCGCCTTTCTATTATCTTGCTTATAGAAGCAACAACTCATGTTATGAAATCACAACATGGCGACGGTGTTAGCTCTACCGGCTCGCAACGAAAACAGTCAATAATGTGAGTTCAGAAGCGACTGCGAAAACAACTGCGTCGCCATGAACAATTAATGCTCTGTCAAGTCGAAAGGGAAAAAATGTGCAATGAGAGTTTAGAAGTCACTGAAAAAACTTTCTTCTCCAAAGATATACAATATCATTTATTTTTGCGATTAGTACAACATCGGCTTAACCAAACGACGTCATACAAAGCTACCCAGAATAGCTATGGAAATGGTGTGGGAAAGGGGGGGGGGGGGGGAGGTGGTTGGAACTGGTTCTATATGTTATCGCCTGCAGCTTCTCGAGTGCTGAGAACTAACAATGTCGAGGGCCGCACGCCCGAGCGATTGTTATTTCTTTGCACGAGGGAAGCAAGTGATAACTTATTTATCTACTGATGTCCGCATCTTTGCCCGACAATAAAGAAGCACGCGACGGCACTATTGGCACTATGCCAATTACACGTACAATTTTTTTTTTTATTTCTTTGAGCCGTAAGTCAGCCGAAGCAACTTAATGCTTTTATGGCTGAACCGGCTCAATTTTGAACATTACCAGACTTTTAGAGAAGAAGAAGTATCTGGTAAAGGGAGGTACCAACCCTCCGATTATCGTAGGGGCCGAGATATAGTGCATGGAGTAGTCCAACAATGGAAGGCGGAAAAAACAAACGTTTTCTTTTGCGCATTGTGTACTATTATGGATTGCGAATTGGTATTCGAAGATTTGTTTGATTTGTCGGTTGATGTAGTTATTTCAGAAGAGAGTACGGAATATAATGTTGGCGATGGTTGTGTCGGAAGTTGGTGCTCAAGGGTGCCCGTACATTGGGGCTGTTGGGGCAGAAGCCACCTTCCCCCCCCCCTCTCCTCCTCCCACCCTTTGCCCCGTTCCTTTGCTGTCTTTCCCTTTTGGTAGACAGAATCATGAAGGAAATCCATTAAAACATATACAAAAACATCTAAAGAAAGGCTTTTTCGAGAATCCGTAACACTGATTAGGCCCAAGTAAAGGACGTCCCGAAAGGAAAAAGGTCCTCAGAAAAAGTCTCCTCCCGCTTTTTTTTTGTTTGTTGTTCTGCGGGCACCTTTGTCGGTGCGTCCGACATTTAAATGGAAACGAACCATCCACAAGTAAACAAAAATGTTCTGTCAAAACAACTGATTTGAAAGAAAGTTTTAAAGGAGCTATATATACTTTAAATTGTCGCAATGGTAGTCATATTGTAGTGAATTTTAATGCTTGAAATGTTACAGATATTGTCCGTTTTCAGTGTTTATTATGGTAAAAAATAAGTTGCGTAAATTTACACAATGGGACGTGTAACACTGTTTTCTTTAAAAAAAAAATAATTGAGCCCTCTTTCGTTGTTGTGTAGCTGTATTGTAATCGCGTGCTCAGCTCTCGTTCATTGTTGTGTCCCTGCATCCTTGTATTGTTACAAGAGGGCTGAGATGCGGATATCGATAGATGATGCAGGTGAAGATGCACGGTACCTTTTTGCAAAATCAGACGAATTTTGGACGTTTTTTTTTCCAACTGCATACCGCTTGGTCGGTGGTGGGAGTCGATCCCATGGTCACTTGGCTTGGGTCTGACCATTTTGACCCATTGTATTTTTTCCTTTTTTTTTCTGCTTGGCCAGCGGGTTGCATTTGGCTTCAAAGATGCGACAGAGATTATGAAGAAAAATGTAACTGGTCAGCATTGCCCCTTGTGGGCCGTAAACTTGCAAGTTAAATAGGTTATTTTTGAGTTGAGCTGAGCAGAGAAGCTCTTGCTTTCTGACAATACTTCGGGCAGCAAGAGAAACATCAGTTCCATTTTTATCTCCTCCGTTTGTCACTCGAACAGGTTATAACTTGGCCCGTGGACGTTACCGCGACAACGATACTTCTGCCATACTTTTGCCACACTTTTGCACGAACTCGCTTTTTGCATTTTCGCAGCTATAGAGTGGAGCGACCATTTTTTCTCAACCGGCTCGCAACTAAAACAGTGAATAATGGGGATTAATAAGCAAATGGGAAGAACTGATTCATCCAGAGGATATCTTCCATTTTATTGTCACGGCTTATACAAGTATTTACCCCAAAAATGTCTTAACTCAGTATTTTCAGCCGACACCAAAGTTATAATGTGGAGTATGAAAATCTAAAGTGGGAAAATTCGAAGCACCAAAAATTCGAACAAAAGTTACGTTATCTTACTTTGTGAGCTATAGATGTTGTATATAAGCAAAAGGTGCCCTCTAACAAGGCATGAACTCACAAATTCCTTTAAACCCAAACGAATTTTTTTCTTTTATTTCAGAGCTATAATTTTTTTGTCCTTGTTCAAAAAAAATGACATACACGTAAAAGGTGGTAAAACATCAAAAATGGGACCACCCCCGCTTTCAACATGACCGCTCCCCGATAACTGTGGGGCTGGTCGCATTTTTGATGTTTTAACCTTTTATATATGTATATATGTTATTTTTGTGAACAAGGAACAAATAATAGCTCCGAAAATAAAAATAAAAATCGTGTGGGTTATAGGTATTTGTGAGTTCGTGCTTGTAAGAGGGCACCTTTTACTTCTTTACTTCGAACAAAAGGGTGATAAAGTATTTTTGCTTGATAACGTCGGAGAGCTTCTCCGAAACTTCGCACATTGCTCGTTTTTCGTGTCGACCACTTGGCTTTAGCGTACGTATGCAACCCCGACTGTGAGTGTAAAACTCTATCATTTTTCGCTCACACGCAAAACGTAAACCAAAACTTAACAGAACGCATCTTTCTTCGTCGTCACCGTGTTGTATAAGCTAAACATCATTCTATAGGCCTATCCGATATCGGGCTCATTTTTTTTTTGTCATTGATCTGTCTGGCGGCTATGTTCGCAGTTCCCATGGACATGACAGCCCAACCCGCCCGTATCGTTACCGATGCTATAAATTAAGTGGTCATTGAATGATTTTTTTGCTCTCTTGTATATCGTCTAAGCGGTATCCTTGTGACGTCGGGTGGTCGAGGGTTGGTCGGGCTTATAGCTGACACTCTTAGTCTTCGTGGGCTGTCACGACTTTCTTGCACACTGAAGGGTTTTCCACCTCCTCCTCCCCCTTCAGCATAATCGTGGTCAGCAACAGTGCATGTCGTGTGTGGAGTCTGTTGCAGCCACTATACTTCTTTTTCAAGTCATGCCACCATTTTTTTTTCCCTCCCTTCGAGTTTCTATCCCTATTCAACAACATCGATAGGTAGGTGGACGCTGTTGATTGGATTCTCGACTTTTACAATTTATGAGGGTGGAAACAAAGAAGGAGAAACTGTCAGATGAAGCGGATTCGAGACTTTTGCCTTGGAGCTATAAATTTGTCTCCATCAGGTATGTTGCCGTTTGCCAATCAGGTTGAGCTCCAACTCGGGACCTACAACCAGGTTGGTTAACTAAGACTTAAAAAAAAAACAGTTTGGGTTCGGTGTGTCCTCGTGGTGGTGGTTGGTGGTGGACACAACCTTCGTTTACTCACGACGTCCAATTTATTGAGAAGTATGGGTGGACCCCCACACGCCCTGCAGCCAAGTGACAGTCGCCCACCAAATTTGTACAGCTTGGCTCAATTTATTTTCGTGGACAGCTTGATTTAAGGGTTGAAATTGGGTGGGAAGCGTCACGAAAGGGTAATTGTGTAGATGGAACGTCGGGAAGGAACCACTCATGCTGAATAACTTAATTCACATAATTACGTTCACGAATGGCTTAATGGCGCATCGACACCTAGGTCATTAGCGCTAACCTCAGTCACAGTGCAGTGGTCTGACTATTTTCATCACTCTTTCATGAATGTTTCCAGTAGTATTTCCTGAAAATTAAGTGGACTACTATTTTTGTCCACGTGACAAGTTTCTAGCCAGTAAGATGCAGTGGCTGCAGTAGTAATTTTTTTTCTGAAGAGAGTTTTCATCGCTCAGCAGCCGTCTATTTCAGCCCATCTCTCTCTCTCCGTGCGTTCATGAACTTCCATGCTGACATATACCGGTAAACGTTTGTAGCACTGCAGAAAACTAGCTAGTTCTGGGTAGCAAGTGCTTTCGTTTATATGGCTGACATAAAATGGGAACTTGAAAAGGAAAAAAAGTGGGAAAAATACAAAAAACTAAAAAAAAAAAAAAAATACAGAAAAAATTGTAGGTTAATTTCCTGACTTACCCTTACTGCACTAAAAAAGGGTTTTTTTTTTCTGACCTTCTTCCACCATTTTTCAATTTCTTGACTTTCCAGGTTGGTTGAAAACTGTTAGATATATTGTGAGAAAAGTTAAAGAAAGAGTTTTAACAGCCAAGCCTGGGTGAGGGGAGGGGTGAGGGGAGGGTGTAAAAGAATATCAATTGCCCCTTCAAGAAAAAAACAGGGCTTAAAAGTCTCGTAAGAATGTTTTGTTCCTGGTGGGTAACAGCTGGATAAAGGTTATGCAAATAAAATGTGGAAATAAAGGTCTGCAATTAAAATCTTCTCATGACACGGTGGAGCACCAGCCAAATACAATGTCAAAAATTTGATTTAATATTAAGGATTCCAAGCCTTTGAAGCCTTTAACAGTATGCTACATTAAAAAAAAAAACACACACACAAGACTAAACCATCACTGAAGAAGTTGAAATTTACATTAAAAAAGTTAAGAAAGAGGGCTTATCCTTACCGCTTGTCAAAAACAAAGTTTTAAAAAAGCAGATATCACAAGGGGTGGCATCACTTTTTTTATTCATTCACAAATTTTTCCCAATACAATACCAGTTTTGTATTGCACTGAATTTGTTCATGCTGTTCAAAACTCATGAGTGGTTTGGCACTGAAATGAGGCAGACGTCCATTTTTTTCACGAAATTTTTCGATAAGTGTGTGTGTATCTGCCAGATAATAATTCAATTCAGTGTGTAAGCCTCTATGTGTAAACAATTATTAATGTTTCCACCATATTCCACGATATTGTGGCGCGAAAATTTATTGTGTAAAGATTATTGTCTACCAAGGGAACTCCAGTGTGTCAAGCTGGTTTCTTGTTTTGATACCATATTCCGAGAATAAACTTTTAAGAAATTCAGCGTGAATTAAAATTCTCGATGAGGAGCAACCGTATCGCGTGGGAATGGGGATTTTTTTCTAAATCTAGAAAGTTGTAAGGCTTCCATTCTCTGCCGTATCTAGGAATTAAAAAAAAATTCGATTAAAATATTAGTAGGCTAATATTTATTGGTGATTATCATCTCAGATGTGTGAAGGCCAAAAAAGCAAGTTGTTTTTCCTGATTTTATAATTCTTTGTGGTTGTTAGGTCACCGCTGAGAAATATTAAACAGCTTCTCAGGTTGGCTGGGGCCAGCAGCCAGGGGCCATCGTGGTACCACAGCTGGTAGAATTCTTTGCTTACGGTTAATCCTGTGTTAGTAGTGTGTATTGTATTCTTTCTCTGGTTAGTAGTGTGTGTTGTATTTTTTCTCTGGTTAGCAGTGTGTATTGTATTCTTTCCAGTGTTGCCAGATACCCAGACATGTCTGGATTTCTCTAAACTTTTGACAGTGTCCCAGACATCCAGACTTTTTGCTTAAAATTACCTAAAAATCTCCAGACTCTTCACTGAGCTGCAATTATTTGTATGTTTGAAGAATTTTGGTATGAATGTTGCTAAGTATTGTGTACGCTAGTGACGTTGTTTTGCATCTGCGCAGACTGCGATGCTGGTAAGTGTTGAAGTGTATGACTAGTGGCGCCAAGTACAGCAGAATCGGACTTTCTCATGCTATACTTACAATAACGCTACGGGACATTAGCGATGCCGATACCAGACGTCACTGCATGTCAGCATCCTTTTAAACATTCCTTTTAAAAAATGAAAGGTTTTTATGTATTTGGTTTCACACAAAAAAAAGTCCGTCTTCAAGGTCAACATTTATACCATCAAAATTGTGAAATTAGCGTATTGGTGAGAATCTCCAGACTTTTTTGGTGAAATCCAGACATGGGTTGCTTTCCCAGATACTTCCTATCTGGCAACACTGATTCTTTTTCTGGTTAGTAGTATGTATTGTATTCTCCCAAAGCCAGTGTTCAATGCTGATTACAGCTTCGTTAATTAACCTGCTAATTGTGATTTACTGTTAATTATTTGGTTGGAGACGGCCAGAATGAAATAGAACACGGGTGCATTACTTGTTCTTCCTGTTCAAAAGCCGCTTCAGTGTAAAATGATATTTTACACATCATTTAGAAAAACAGTATATACACTGAAATTCAAATCAAACATCAGTGTTAATAAAATATAAAAAAAAAATAAACCTAATTACCGTATAACTTCATAAAAGTACTACATCTAAAAAAAATTTTTAAATAAAGTTATTTGCATTAAAATTCATGTTCTAAGTGAAATAAAATAAATGTTCATTAAGTTGTATAATCAAGATATATCGGCCAAAAAAAAAAAAAAACAAAAAAAAAAAAACAAGAAAAATCCAAACCAGCAAAATACCCAAATTTTGTTTCTTTTTCAAAAAGATAATGAGCGCTTTAACTGAACTGCAAATGCCTGTGAAATACAAATGTGAAACACAAGAAAACGTCCTAATGCTGGCAGGATAATTACGTTTGTGCAAAAGCTCACGAATTCTATTATATCCCCCGCCCCGGGGCCCCCAACCTTCCCCCGGGAATACGACGAAGAAGTGGTAGCAGGAGGGGGGGGGCGTAGCGGGGAGTGATCGAGGCCACCAGTGCATCAGGGTCACCGGAATTTCCACAAAGAATTTCCCCGACTTTTTTTATTGGAGGGGGAAGGAGTGCAAAAAAAATTTGAATTCAAAATGGAGCCCGAGAATTCAGCTAAGTGGTAGAAAAAGGAGGTGGGGGGGGGGGGGAGATAAGGAATGCTTAAGTTCTTCGGAGCCGTGTAAATAAAACAACTCACTTTAGCAATTTCAGTGCTTTTAAAAGCAGTTTTTAGAATTTTTTTTATTGAAATAATGCTTTATTTGTCTATTTTGGCTAAGTTTTACTCTTTAACTTCGGGTCTTAGGGGGGGAGGGAGGGGGCAATGTGCCATTGACCAGGGGTAAGTTGCTCTATCGCAAACCTCAAAAAGAATGTGAATTCGATGTAATTGTTAGGCAATTTTGTATTCTGCATGTCTAACGATTTAGCGTGGGTCGAAGTTACGTCTTTTGATACGTTTGCAATTGTAAAGCAACTCGCCCCACGTTAGAAATTGCATTCAGGGCACTTGAAAAATTTCAAGGCGAAAAGCAAAGCAAAACAATGATGCTTTCGAACGATTAACTGAAGAGTTGTGATTTTGATAAACCACTGCAGCTAGTCGTTTTCCTATTCTGCGTTCTATAGGCCTAAATAAAGTAGAAAGCGTAGCCGTTTATGTGGAAATATTGGTGATAAACAGGCTCAACAAGGAAGAAAACGTCACGTGACAAGTTGTATGTAATAAACAGCTGTGCCCTTTCATTCATTATTATTGGTTCGACACACTTATGTACGGTTGTTGTTTGCTAATACGCGTTCAATTGATGAGGTTACGTTTTTTAAAGTATTATTACCCGGTGTTTGCCTCTCAGTCCTCTTTTAACAATGTAACGATGCCGGAGCGCAACAATGAAACAAGAACGCACAGTGCGATATATCCGCCATTGCAGTGCTGAGAGCCGATCTCTTGCATCAAAATGGCGGATTGGCTCTCAGCTCTAAAATGGCGAATGTATTCATGATTATTATAGACCGACAGACAATACATAAATTTAAAAAAAAAACGTTAAGAAAGAAATTTTTATTTAAGTGTCAAAAACTACAGCAAATTAACGAATTCGTAAATTATACACTGGCAATTGGAATGGTATTAATGGACAAACCAAAATAAAAAATAATCAAAAAATATTAAGCAAGTATTTTTTATTTAAATGTCATGAACCACAGTAAATTCACGAGTGCATTACGCATTTGACTTTAACAAATGGTAGTTTGCTAATTAAATCATTTTTATAGGCTACTTAAAATTGAAAATAACGTTGCAACCTTCATTACAATTAATCGTTCCACCAGAAAACATATGTCTTAACTGTTCTTTATTACTTCCATCGTCTTCGTTAGCAGCATCTTCAGCTGCTTCACCCGATAAGCCAATATTGTCCATATTCTCTTCAGCATGGTTACTCGATAAGTCAAATGGACCCTCAAAACAATATGGACAATACTGGCTTATCAGGTGAAGCAGCAGAAGGTCATCTGCTAACGAAGACGATGGAAGTAATAAAGAACAGTTAAGACATATGTTTTCTGGTGGAACGATTAATTTTAATGAAGGTTGCAACGTTATTTTCAATTTTAAGTAGCCTATAAAAATGATTTAATTAGCAAACTACCATTTGTTAAAGTCAAACGCGTAATGCACTCGTGAATTTACTGTGGTTCATGACATTTAAATAAAAAATACTTGTTTAATATTTTTTGGATTATTTTTTATTTTGGTTTGTCCACTAATACCATTCCAATTGCCAGTGTATAATTTACGAATTCGTTAATTTGCTGTGGTTCTTGACACTTAAATAAAAAATTCTTTCTTAACGTTTTTTTTTTAATTTATGTATTGTCGGTCTATAATAATCATGAATGCATTCGCCATTTTAGTGCCGAGAGCCAATCCGCCATTTTGATGCAAGAGATGGGCTCTCAGCACTACAATGGCGGATATATTGCACTGTGCATTCTTGATTCTTTGTTGCGCTCCAGCATCGTTTCATTGTTAAAAGAGGACTGAGAGGCAAAAACCGGGCAATGATACTTTAAAACGTAACCTCAACAATTGAACGCGTATTAGCAAACTACTTCAGAACTATCAGCACTTTTTGCTAATAAGATAGAGTAACAGCCAGTTTTGTGCACAAATAAAACCACACTACGTTTCGGGAGGACAACTTCCCGTCTTCAGGTAAAAATAAACACTAAAACATTAAAAAAATTCATGGCAGTATCTGCCGAGTCACCAAGTCTATAAAAACAAACCATTCAGGCATGGTCAAGGCCTAAAACATTAAAATTACCAAATGATACCAAATGATACACCATGTTATTAGATGGGCGCCCATCTAATAACATGGTGTATCATTTGGTATGTTTTATATTTTTAATAATTTTAATGTTTTAGGCCTTGACCATGCCTGAATGGTTTGTTTTTATAGACTTGGTGACTCGGCAGATACTGCCATGAATTTTTTTAATGTTTTAGTGTTTATTTTTACCTGAAGACGGGAGGTTGTCCTCCCGAAACGTAGTGTGGTTTTATTTGTGCACAAAACTGGCTGTTACTCTATCTTATTAGCAAACAACAACCGTACAAAAGTGCGTCGATCCAATTTATGATGAATGAAAGGGCACAGCTTTTTCTCAAACTCCATAACTTGTTTTGCCGTAACAAAAAAGGAACAATAAATATGGCTCCGCCCGCAATAATCATCAAGCGCGAGCACATACATTCACCGAGCGCGACCAAACGCAACCAACAATACTCGTCGGACTGAGAGGCAAAAACCGGCTAAATAAATAGGATATCACGTGCTTTCCTCGTCTTGAGATCCACACAATGTCTCGACGGTACGCGTCTCGACATTGTTAGCTCTCAGCACTCGGAAAACGGGTAATATCCTATATTAAAGAACTGATTAGGGAATCACGCAACTGGTCGAGAATAAGTAGGATAAAATAAAATGGAACGTGGTTAGGTATTCGAAGTTATACAGTATTAAGAAAATGTCTGTAGTCCAGTTTTTATAATAATAATAATATAATGATAATAAACTTTATTGCTGCATATAAGCAGCAATGCGATAGGGAAGGATTCCAAATTGATACCACTATCTCCCTACAAAAGATAAAGGGTGAGTGAGTGAGTCACAAAATTCAGAACAAAAAAATCAGGGACAGTGTTCTGGTCGCAACAGAAAGGCCTTGATTAACCGAGGAAGCCGAGACAATGCAGTCGCTAAGTGAATTCCACACTGGCACCACCCTAAAAAGAAAGATTTTTTACAGTTAAGTTTAAATTTGGGGGTCACGAGCTTGAGGCCATTGCCCCTGGTACGAATGTTGGTACTGAATTCAAATAGAGGCAGATCTTGTGGAAGTAAGCCGTGGACAATCTTAATTGTCCGGATAAAGTCTGCCTTTAATCCTCTCAGACCAACTGAGTCAAACCCAAGTATCCTGAGGCGTTGACAATAGATAGTTTATTCCAATCGGGCAGAGTCTTTGTAAAAAGTCTTTATATAGGCTAAACTATGTATTCTTAATAAACGGGTTTGCTATCACTTCGACTTCACTGGCGATGCTACAGAAGGGGAGGAAGCAAAGGCAAGAAATGCTCCCCCTTAACATTTAAAGTGCCTGCCAATTTGTGCTTCCCCAGATTCTTGTTAAACTGTTAATTTTGCAGTTGGCGAAACGAGTAAGGTTCGTACAAGGAAACTAACGTTAAGAAATTCATAAGTCTATATGTCAGCAATGTTGGAAGTGGGGGCTCATTCCATTCAGTTCTGAATAAAAATTACACAAAAAATAGGGGAAAATACAAATCCAAGATAGTTTACATTCATAAAACGGCAAATTAAAAAAGACGGTTAAAAATTGGGAAGGGGAGGTGGAAGGAATCTGATAAACGTATCGCTTTTGTTTACTCAACCAGTGAAGCTGCCTACAAAATGTTGCTTGGCTTTTCTCCCCTTGCTAATTTATTTTAGCAAGGTATGGAACGCGTTTCCCAATACTGACTCCATCGCCCCATCCGTGTACGGTAAACCCATTACAAACTGTACACCCATTAAGTAATTTAGGGATTCATAATCAGCAGGCCTCTGTAACAAAAAAGCCGAAAGTTAAAAAGCACTTTAGTAATCACGACGAAAGACGAAATCACGACGTTTCGGTTCCTAGATTGGAGCCGTTTTCAAGTGAAGGTGTTTTAATTTTTCTGTTGTGTGACATGTTTTAAGCCCTTCATTGAAAACGGTTCCGATCTAGGAACTGAAACGTCGTTTGTTCTTCTTTCACCTGCACTTGATGGCTACTACGTATATATATTTTAGCAGGGTTCATACCGACCTGGAAAGTTATGGAAAATCAGGGATAGTCAGGGATATGAAATACGGTCAGGGAAAGTCAGGGACAAAATGGAGAATTGGTGAAAAGTCAGTGATAGTCAGGGATATTCGTTCTTAGAATGAATTGGTGTTTTGTAGAATCATTTTTCATGAACCGTTTTTTTCATTTTTAGAATTTCGTTCTTAGAATGACCTGTGGTCTCGTAAATTCAACTCGCTTTGTGACTTACTACCTTCTTGTCCATTTAAAAAAAAATGACAAAAGTTTCCAGCTGCCATCCAGGTAGAGATAATTCCAGGCCTGCAGAGTCAGCAGTTGACTGTTTTATTGAAAAATTAAAAAAAAAAAA
>JAHWFP010271493.1:0-33902 GCA_023313725.1 Lithobius niger
TTCTGATGGTTCTTGTTGGCTGTATTTTGAAAGTTTCGTGCACCGCTCATGAGTGCGCCAATGTACCGGCCTACGTGAAGTATAAGGAGTGAAGGATAAGGATGGGCCGCACACCAAATTAGACAATTGTCTCGCGACGAGATGTTGCAAGACCAAACGTCGCATCTGGTGGAGAGACCCCACCAGACGAAACTGTCGTGAGACGCCTAAAGACGTCTAAATACGTCTCGTGAAAATGTCGCATCCGGTGTGTGGCGCTCAGCACGTTGAAACAGGTTACGACAAAATGTCGTGTCGTGAGACCAAATGTCTAATTTGGTGTGCGGCCACCCTAATTCAACGTTGTCTAACGTTTGGCAACATCAGCAACTGCACTCATCATTTTGAAAGCTAGTGCTTTGTCATGACACAGAAGTTCACCATGCAACATTGGTTTTGAGGCACCCCAGCTGAAGCCATGGCCCAAGAAGGAAAGGCAAATTTGCTAGGTACTTCCAATCGTAAATCTCTGGAATCTTTCACATGCCGACATCGACATGAGCACGAGGCATCCCTGGGCCCTTATCTTCCAGAAAACGCGTGGCGTGGCTGACGTCAGGCTCTATACCAGGACCTCCACATATGAGGTCGCCTACTGTTTCATCACTAATGGGGCAAGGAGGCCTGAGTTAGAAGTGCTAACTCAGGCCACCTTGCCCCACTGGTCCAGAAACAGTAGGACATTCTACCCCTCCTTCATCTGCAGAAATCATACACTAGAAATTCTCATACACTAGAAATAAAGTAGTGCAGTAAGACGCCTATTTGCACTTACATTCGAGTGGCGTGACCCGGATTCGAACTGGCGAACCAGTCCGTCACCATGCACAGATCACTGCCGTATACCGCCTTTATGACTCCATTCGACCGAAAATGCTCGGTTATAAACCAGAGGAGTGGGAATACAAATCAATACCCAATACCCAAGTAAGTAAGTTTATTCATCCACCACAGGTTACAAAAAGGACCTAAAAGGTTGCTCATAAGGACCGACAAAAGCAGAAAAAATTAGGCATAAATCCCTTTAAATAATAATTATAATCGTAGAGTACGATTTTTCGCTGATGGCTTATTTCAAGTTTTCCCTTACATTAATTACGCAATTTGTGTCTGGTTATTTTTCTTTTAAATAGTTCCATTTCCTCGAACACAACGGGCGAACAATCGCGTGGTTGGTTGGTTCAGTAATTAAATACAACGAGAATCTTTTTTTGTGTGTCTAATTTTAGCCAATGGGAGACTGAAATCAGACAAGTATCAGCCAATCACGTTCCCTTCAAGCATCTTTGGATAAATCACCGAAATTGCGTAAGACCGCGACGAACAAGGCGGTTCATGCGCTATAAGGAGTGAAGCGTACGGGATTCAGGGCAGCCCAACGAAAAACGGATATATACTTAGGCAAGAAGGACCAATACGCTATTTTTTAAGTGGAACAGTTACATCCGGGATAACATTCCACAGCTCCTGTATTCGATCCTGGACTTAAACACAACAAACATTTTCAGGAAGGGAAGAGCCCATGCCTCTTAATTATTTCGATTGCGGCATACAAAAGATCCTAGGATATTCCTATTGAAATTGCCCAGCAAAATTGTCCGTTAACTCTGCAGGCGCCATGGCTTCGGCTGGGATCGCGTCAAACCTCTAAAGTGTAGTCGGTGCGTCTAATCATGACGTCACAGGCTCTGTCGGATACAGCTGTGGCAAATACTGAATACTTTCTAAATCTCACCAAACAGCTCGGCCTTTGATTTCTAATCAGTAATCAGTAATCTAAATGTCACATCCAAGCCTACACGGGGCCCTGGCGGTAGCTGCGGCTACTAACGCCTCTGTTAATGATTTGCGCGCGATGTAGCACGGAGGCAAAGGAATATGAGATGTATTAGTAGCCGCAGCTGCCGCCAGGGGGCCGCGTAGTCTTGGAATAGGTAACTTGCGATAAGTAATAGTTATTGGTTAAAAACTATTGGTTATCGATTTTTAAACCACGGCTGCGATAATTTGGCTGCGAGACATGCAAATACGTCGAGGGGGCATAGCCCCCGAAACGATTTGCATGTCGAGCGGCCAAATCACCGCAGCCGTGGTTTAAAAATCGATGACTAATAGTTTCTTAATAATAACTTATTTATATCACGGTTGGGACGTCCAGCTAACTCGTATTTAATTAAAACGTGTTTGTGTTTTGTGAAAATATCTCGAAATGACTGAAGGTCATTCCATTTTAGTTTACTGAGGGTGGAGTGGTTGGTAGACCGATGAGTCGTTTGCACCCGTTTGTGAGGGAGTGGGCAGGAAGGATACGCAGCGTCGTTTCGCCGTATTTCACGCTAGCCAGGTCGCTTGTGTTTTTGAAGCTTTTCGGAGTGATAGAACTTCGATAAAAGGCTGCAGGGGGTATATAATTCATTTTGAGCGTTTGTAGTTTGAGAATTGTTTAAAAACTACAGTAATAGGGTATCGGTATGAATGAATGTCATTGCATTTTAGTTTGTAGAGGGAGGGGGGGGGGGAGTTAACGCAGCGTGAATGGCTTAGATATTGGCCAGACGTATAAGAGTTTGATGGGATGGGATTTCATTCCTTTTAAGTAATTAAGTTTTGTACGTTTTTATTGCGTTACGGTTTTTTTTTTTTCACGATGTGTTTGGTTGTTGGTGTGTGCGTTCCCGGTCGCGTGATCCGGAAGTGTCAAAAGTGTGGGTTATTGGCAAAAGTGTGGGTTATCGGCAAAAGTGTGAGGTAACTTGATAACCCACACTTTTTGCGATGACGCACACTTCCGGTGTTGGTTAACGGGATTTAACCAACGGAAATTTAGCATGGTGTAGAGTTAGCGTGACGTCACAGCCGTGGTGTAACTGTAGTTAACTTTCTAATGTACAACTTAGCGCTGTTGCCCCAGCTCATCACAGTTTTTCTTAGACGTGCGGTGAATTTTTCGATCCCTCAGTGTGACGTCACTGCTGAAGAGTCGAACACTTCGGCTCTTCGAAGCGGTTTTTCCGTTGATTCACCAACTAAAGCTGGCGGATCTTCAGTTTTTCTTAGCTAAGATTTTTCATGCAAATATAATTAACAAATGGTGGAGAACGTCTTTTCACTGAGCGTCCTCACTGAGCTAAAAGAAGGTAAAAAGTTACTCGACTATACTAATTAACGTACTGATCAGCCAGTATTTTAACTTAAATGCCTAGCAACACCCTTAACAACGCAATATAACGTAAGAGTGACTGTGAGCGTACGATAGTGAGCATACGTTCTTAAAAAAAAAAACCAATAAGGTGCACAAGTGAACAATAAAAATGCGGGAGGAGGAAGTAATGTGTTTTGGTTTAATAAATCCGAAGTCAAAATAGCAAAGGAACACAAATAAACTTTTTTGTACGGTTTCATACACCACAGTACTCCTGTGCTGTTTAGTTCCAGTGGCGTAGCTACAGGGTGGCAAGTGGCCCCCAGCCTCAGGGACCCCCCAAAGAAAAAAAAAAGTTTATATTTAAAAAAGGCTCTCTTGTAGTCACTAGTTTTATTTAATTTGATATAAACGGTATTTTAAAATTAATTTGGGGAGCCTCCCCGTCCGTCCATCCCCCTATCATTAAAAAAATGTGTTGGCCCATAAAAAAAAACTGACGAGCTAAAAATTTCGGTAAATCCAAACTTTTTGTGAAAATAGGGACCACTTGACTGGAGAACGAAAACGTAGTCCCTATTTTCAGTACAACAAAATTAGAAAAAGTATGGACTAAGAAATTTGTAGGGCCATCATGTATATTAAGGAGTGGGCCCCCTCCCCCCCTCCGGTCTAATTTACCACCGGATCCACATAATATGGCTACGCCACTGTTTCTCTCCAAAACAAAATTACTGAGTGCGCCACTGATAAAATCAGCTCATAATCCGCAAAATTTAAGCTATCTAACCAAACCAGTCTAACCCACAATCCGAGTGTAACTAGCCATAGATTATCTAGCGTTTGATAAGACCTTTAAAGCATATTCGTCAAATTCACATTTGTGGATTTACAGTACTGCTAAATAGATTTGAACTGTCGTGAGCGATGACGTCATCAGCACGAAGCCTCTGATTGGTTCCCCACGTCGCCCATAGCAACCAAACGACCGCAGCCAACAGAAAATGGCTATGTGAGCAGTACAGGCAAGCCAACCCGGTTTAACATGCAGCGTTCATAGCGACCTGGAAAGTTAGGGAAAATCAGGGATGTGAAATACGGTCAGGGAAAGTTATAGAAAAAAATGGAAAATTGGTGAAAATTGGTCAGTGATAGTGGGTGATATTAGTTTTTATGATGACCTGTTTTTTTTTTTTTAACTGTTTCGTTATTAGCCGTTTTTTTTCCATTTTTTTTAAATTTCGTCTTTAGAATAAACCGTGTGGTCTCGTAAGTTCGACTCGTTTTGCTACTACCCTCTTAAATAATGTCCTATAATTTAAATTTAAAAATTACAGCAAATTTTGCAGCTGCCATCTAGATGTAGTTTATGATAGGCCTGCAGAGTAAGCAGTTGACTCTGTGTAATTTAAAAATTTAAAAAGTGCAAGTGTTTTGGTCAGGAATATTTGAAGGAAATAAGACAGGGAAAATCAGGGATAGTCATTTTCTGATACGGGAGGGTCATTTTCTGACTCGTGACATAACATAATCATGAAAATGGCAACATAAATCATGACCATCGCAGTTCTTCACGACAATTTTCATAAGGCTCATTTAGAGCTTTGCATTAACTCATCTGCCGACTGTACTCTGATCGCATGAAAACCCAGCTTTTTAATATTCGTAACAAGGTGGATGGATTTTGCAATGCAAATATTCGCCGACTTGAGTGCTGTCATTATACTGGAACATAACTTCAGTACTCTCCAACGAACCTTGTTCCTTAAGGAAGTAACTCGTATACGCTGCTGATATTACTATTGTAAAAACCCAAATTGAAAAAAAAATAAGACCTGGAAATTCTGGAAGACTTTTTTTCAGGCCTGGAACGTATGGAATTATGGCATATCGTCATTGTCAGGGTGTCCCTGCGAAGGACTTGGCATTTGCAAAGCAACTCGACGCTTTACCAGGTGATTTGCGACCTCTGTGCCCCCCCCCCCTCCTGTTTTTTCCTTGCTCCCGTAGATGCCCACGGAGTGCAGAGTTTGAGTGACTTGGGCAACTAGTGGCTGTACCACCGTTTTGAGGATGTAAGTTAGATGTTAAGTAGTTGTAGTCATAGGGTTAAGAGTGAACGCGCATGGAGTGCAAGTCCTATAGGCTCAACAGCAATAAAGTCACGTTAAGTAAAAGTAATAACCTGGAGAATTTACTGACAGTATTGTTAAAGGAATAATTCGGAGCTTACTATTTGAAAAAATATTGTTTAGTCGAATTTTGCTTGCTTGCGTAAGTCAGTTGCCTGATTGAAAACAAAACACTAAGCAAAGCCTCGCAAGTCTCTGGGAGGTCTGTAAAGTCTACTGACAACTAATGAGCGTTTCAATTTATAGGGGCCATTTCTGGTCTCCTCGGTATGGATCCGTGCCTTGTTCCATCGGACGCCTTTCCATTTCTACGTCTGAGATTGCTCGCTGCTTGGCAAGCCTTGTGGGACAAACAAGATGGTAATAAGTTGCGGGCTAGCATGGGCACTATCCAGAAATGGCACTCGGCTTGTCGCCGTAGTCGCCGAGAAGAGGTGGTTGGTGGTAGCCCGTTTGCGTATTGGTCACATCAACTTTTCCCATTGCTTCCTTTTGAGAGGGGTTATCCCTCCTGAATATCATTGGTGTCGACAGCCACTTATGGTACGTGACTTGCTTGTTGATTGTCGCCATCTTCATGTCTTCGTCGCCGTTTCCATCTTCCATGCATCTTTTGGGCGACGAATCTGTCCTCCTGTCCGGGATTTTTTAATTTTTGCAGGAGGTACAGATGTATGATAAATCTATGATAAATCTCTGTAATGTGTGGCACAGTGGCGACCCGGACCACTACACTGTGACTGAGGCTGGTACTAATGACCTAAGTCTCGACGCGCCGTTAAACCTCATTACCCCCACCCCCAAAGTCTTGCCTCTACTTTTCTTCCATGATTTTTAACTATTTTGGTTGCTACTATATCGGCATGTAAATTTGCCGTCAAAGTTGGAATATTTAGCCAAAGGAATTTAGAACTTCCGAGCTAGGAAAACGCTGGAAAAGGCCCGAAATTTGGTTTAGATGATGACGTACACTCTGATCCTGACGCTCGAAGTCTAAAACCCATCTTGAGAAAGCCTCCAAGTCCAAGGAAGTTTCAAAATTTCTTAGAACATCTCTGAAATATAGATTCTATCGCCAGATTGAAGACTTAGGTCTAAATGCAGTTGTGGTTCTGCGGGGAGCCCAACTAGGTTTGAGCAACCAGGGCCTAACGGTGCACTCGACAATTCGTTGAATGTTCGTGGCTGGGAGGAGAAAGTTGATGGCGGCCTTGCACTACTAAATAATCCAATACCGACAAAAAGACAACAACCCCGTTTTATCGGAATTTGAGGAAGCCTAATGAATTCTAAGTCAGCGAGCATTGGAGACTCGCTCAAATTTTACGAATCTGGTGAATTTTACTGAATTTGGCGAATTTGGCTTTGCTATCTGCGAATCATCGCAAATTTTTGTAATTCTTGATGAATTTTCATTAATATAAATTTAGAATTCTTGGTCAAACTAAATGAATATTGAGAACTCTTGGTGAATCTTATCGTATGCACTTGTCGATTTACATTGGTGAATTTATACAATCGTAAATCCTCATGATTGCGTCGGGGTCAAGAATAATGGATAATCATTAAGACTCATAAAAATTCATCATAAGTCCTTTAACAATTAACCACGATCCGCTATGATAATCAAGATTCAACAACTCCATTAAGTCGTTGAATCTTGATTATATATCGTAGCAAATCGTGCCGGCCAATTTTGAATGAACTCATGAGTTTTTATGAGTATTAAACCATGCGCAATGGCTGTTTGTCGTGACGTCACCATGAGTTAGCCAATGACGAACGAGAACAACGGCTATTTGGCCGTCTGATTGGACTAGCCCAGTCACGTGACATGCACGTCACAGCAATCAGCCATGGCGCGTGGTATAATGAATACTTGTTAAATCGTGACGGACTTGATAAACTGTGTCTATGGATCTCGTGATACTCTCGCAAGCCTACGTGAACCTTCGTAGAATCCTAAACCAATCTCGGCGAATCTTGATTTATCACGGCTTATTTTATCTGCACCCCAGTTGGGGGTCGTCGAATCGAACCCTTCGAGTTTTAGGGCCAGAGTGGAAGGAGTTTGGTTTAGCTGGACGAATTTTCGAAGAGAAAACCACCACTACAGAAAACTTCCCCAGAGCAGCGCAATCGTTGATTGACGGGGGATGAAGCAGGCGGGTTGTTTGCGAAGAGACACGGCGTGTCGCTTATCGCTTCCCTCTTACGACCCGAAGTCGAAGATAAGCGCAATTGCAGTCGTAAGGCATTTCCTCCCTTCCGTTGTCCCCCCCTCCCCCACATCCTCACCTAGATTCATGCCTCACTCATCCTCACCCCCCCCCCCCCCATCCACCCAAGTGTCGCCCGCTAGCAAATGTCTTCCTTCCCAACAGATTGCCGAGGCAATTTCATTTCCTCCAAACTGCTTCGTCTACCTTTTTACCTCGTTTACGTGCTTCGAGAGGATCAAGCTATAAACTCAGAAATAAAATAATAAAAACTAGACAGAAAAAAAAATTACTACTTCCGTAATTAAATAACATTCGTGGGTTTAGTTCCGTGCTTATTTTTCAAGCAATTGTGAAAAAGTGTAGATTTTTTTTAGGAGTGGTCTTGTATACTCGCTAAAAGCATACGCGTAGACGAGAGGGGGGGGGGGGGGGGGGCCGTTTTTGCCCCCAAGGAAACGGGGGGGGGAGGGTTTTTGTTGGGGGGGGGGGGGGGCCCCCCCCCCCCCCCCCCCCCGGTATGGGCCCTCATGGAACCGGGGGGTTAAGGTTTTTTGGTCCCCTTCCTTCCCCCCCCCCCCCCAAGTCCCACAAAAAAAGGAGAAACCAATAATGTTTTTAAAATTGACATTTTTTTATGTAACTTTCAGTAAAGTAAATTTTTTTTATTTAAAATAGTACCATACCGTAGTTTATTTTTCGTGGAACCATGAAGGCCTTCTTCGGCCTGTTACCTGTTGCTTCAGCACCCAAAGCACCCCCTCCTCCCCTCACCCGGCTTGAAGGGGGAGGGGGGGTGGCAGTTCCACCCCCACCCCCAAGGCGCGAAGTTTGGAGTGAAATTTTGAAAAAGTTGAAATCCGTTAATGATGGAGGCAAAGCGGTTGGTTAAAGTGTTTAAAGGGGAAACTAATTGTGTGTTTCATTTACTTAATTGTTTGTTTTGAGGTAAGTAATAGCAGTCGTGTACTGGTTTCATGCTTGTTTGACTAGTTATCCATACAGGTTGTGCAGCAGTAAGTCTTAGTAACAGGTTTGAAGCCACTACAGGTGCTCAAAGAGAAGAACTGGTTTTACGTCACGCTAACTCAACGTCATGCTAAATTTCCGTAGGTTAAATCCTGTTAACCGTGACCGGAAGTGTGCGTCATCGCAAAAAGTGTGGGTTATGAAGTTACCCCACACTTTTGGCGATAACCCACACTTTTGACACTTCCGGATCACACGACCGGGAACGCACACACCAATAACCAAATACAGCATGTAAAAAAGTAACGCAATAAAAACGTACAAAAGGAATTACCTAACTTGCCAGAATGTCCTAAATGAAATCCTATCCATGCTAACTCTCACATGTCTGACCCATAACTAAGCTTATTCACTCCGTGTACCTTCCCCCCCCCCTCTCCACCAACTAAAATGGAATGACCTTCATTCATACCGATGCCCTGTTACCGTATTTTTTAAACAATTCTCAAACTACAAACGTACAAAATGAATTACGTACTTTGCAGAATGTCCCAGCACAATGTCATTCTGTCCCTTCTATTCCTTCTATGTCATTCTTGAAGCAACTGCTGCCTCTTATCGAAGTTTTTTCACTCCGAAAAGCATCGAAAACATGAGCGAGCTGCTTACTAGTGTGAAATCTGGCCAAACGACGCGTATGTCTCCTTCCAACCCACTCCCCCCCCCTCCCTCTACAAACTTGACCCAAAGGACTCGTCCGTTTACCACTTACTCCCCTTCCATAAACTAAATGGAATGGCCTTCATTCATAGCAACATACTGCAGATTGATTACCGTATTTCTTGAAGCAATTTTCACAAAACATAAAATACGAATTAGCTTGACGTCCCAACCGTGGTATAAATCATTTATTGGTGGGTAACGAGCGGTTACCGATTTTTAACGAACGGCTATGATTGAGCCGGGCCAATAATTGCAGCCTTGGGTTAAAAATCGGCAACCGCTCATTTCTCATCAATAACTATTACTTCGTTTTGTAATTTTAGTAAAAAATTGGTGTTGCGCACGTCCTCTGAAATTTTCGTGAGTATTTGGATACTGGGGATTTGTAACAATCCACGCTATTCCCGTCGTACTAATAGCATAGTTTCAAAGGGCAGTTAGTGAAGGGCAGTTAGTGAAGAACTGCTTTTATTTTTTGCATTAAAAAGAGGTGATGCACCATTTCTTCGTAATGAAGGAAAGCCAAGCTACTTTTAAAAATCCATGTCAGTGGAAAGACTTAAGGAAGAAGGCAGTTAAACACTTTATGAACACTGGCTTATGCAACTTCATTTCAATTAAGGAAGAAGGCAGTTAAACACTTTATGAACACTGGCTTATGCAACTTCATTTCAAAAATTTTCTGTTTTCAACCACTTTAGTTCGTGGACTAAAATAGTACCGAGGTGACCTTGTTAGTAGCGTTCATGCGCAACGTATTATCCCTCTGCTTTAATACTAAATTATATCGTGTAAACGACACAATGCAGTTTACAAACATAATCAATCTTAAATTTAGATCGTCAGCTAATCGGCGTCGAACTGCACAATCCCTACTTGGTTAGAGCTGTCTCCAGTATGCTATAGCCTTCTTTGATGGTCTTCTGTTTTTATGTATGTTGTTTGCATTTGGTTTCATAAGTTGACGTTGCATTTTTTTTTTGTATGGTTGCCAACACGCCACTCGCGAGCTTTAGCTTTTGTGGGGTGAGGGCACATACAGTATTTTGTACTGTTTGCCTGACTCAATAAATCAATTCACTCACTCACTCATTCTGTGCTAACTGTATACTGCATGTATATATGCCAAGATGTAGGGCGTATATACCCAATTCTCAGTCTATTTCAAATTGTTGAAATAATATTTATGTAAATTACAGCCTCTGGGCGGCAAAGGTGGCAGCATAAAATAACACAACACATCGATAAAGTGTCATTAAGTGTTGGTCACTACAGGGTATTGAATAAGGCGTCTTATAAAGGGGTCTTGAATAGGGGGCCTCCCATAGGGTCCCTAAATGAGGTCTTACATAGAGGCCCTAAATAGGGGCCTTACGTTGGAATATTACAAGTAAACATTTCTGGAGCAGTCGCTAAATACAGGAAGCCTTTGCCGAAATTGCTGTGTCGTCTAAATAGCTAAAACATGACATCACAATCATGATTTGCGTCGACGAATATGAAAACAAAACAAAACATGGCCACTCATTCCGCCGTTTCGAATTTTTGTCGCGTGTTGAAGGCCCTTTTGATTTTAGTACAGGGTGTTTCGTGACTCCCAGGTCGACCGTAAAACGCCTCAGGGCCACAAACTCAAACATTCCCCACTACCCCCGTCCCCCATCCCCTCAATCCTCCCCAAGGCAGGTAAACGCGATGATGGACACACTCTACAAACACGATTTTTGCTGCCTCATAAAACCGCCTTTACTGCCCAATATACAAACATCAGGTGCGGTCGGTTGGCGCCGCAAGAATCCGTCCCCATTGACGAGGTGTTGCCCTTGCATGTCACCATTCCCCCAAAGCCCTCAGCCTAAAAGAGCGCCCTTGTTTGGTACGCACGCAGGGCCAGATTAAGGCAGGGACATTTTGTCCCCGGCCCCAAATTTCTAAAGGGCCCTGCTGAAAACCTTTTCTGCTTAAAACACTCTAAACTAAAAAAAAACATATTTTAAAAATTACGCAGTCTAAGGAGTAAATATTGAGCAGTAAAATTCTAAAAGGTAAGATGAGAAGTAACTGACAAGTAAAATAAAAAAATAAAGAAATTCTTCCCCTTCCCCCAATTTTCTTCATTTGCCCCTAGATATGGAGCTGTTTACGTGGAACAGAAATATGGGAAGGGGAGGGCCCCCTCCACCCCCCCCCCCCCCAAGAATTTTGTCCAGGGCCCCGAGTAACCTTAATCCGACCCTGTACGTACGTCATTCTAGTACAAAGATACATACCGACCAATTATTTTTCGAAAGAGTTCTGTACAATTACATTTCATTGCCGCAAGCTGAAGAACTGACGTCACTCAGTAAAATGAAACTTGGTTTAAACTTCACGAGGAAAATGTCCATATTTGTTGCATAAAAAGCACGTGACCTTTTCCTTTTGACTTTCTTTTGGGCCTATTTTGACGCTGGGGCAGATGATCTCAATTACTTTTATTTATTGTTTAAAATAGTAATTGGGTTTCGGCCTGTGAATAAAAAGATGTCACCCGATTCTGACATGTACTAGTGCACCACGTGCATCACGCACGTCATCGTGTATGAGCGAGCACACGGGCAGAATACACCGTATGCACTGAGCGCATACCCAGAGTTTCATTATTTGTATATTCCGGACAGTTGAGTTTCTGGCATTGCCGACTAGTAGGATGTAGGGATCGGCCGATATGACTTTTTTACCGATAGGACCGATACCGATGAAGGGTAAACCGATCCGAACTAACCGATGTCGATACCGATAATAAAAAAATTCACCACTAAAAATTTAATTTCCATACAAATGCAACTTCAGTTTCTGATTTTGCATGGGTTCCAGTCTGCTAAGATTATACAAAACGTTCTGTGCAGCAATAACAGGATTTTTTTTCTCTTATTCCTACTTATGGTTTCAGTACATTCATCTTCTCAGTCAGATTTTAAGTAGGTCATTGTAAAACTTAAGCGCGTCAGAACTATCATGTGGGACATTTTCATTACAATTAAACAAATAGGCTAGATTTGCTTTTCTCACTTGGTTGTTGCTTTTGCCTCGCTAGCTGTCGAGTTCCGCAGGGAAGACGGTTTTGTTTCTTGGCGTAACAAATATCTGCATCGGTAGCCTTACAGAGGTCCGATACCGATATGGAAAAAACCCCGATAAATACTGATTATACCGATACCGATAGCGGACTATCCCTATAGTAGGATGTTTAGCAATCCCCACCCCCTGCAGTTCTGATTGCGTGTTGCCAGACAGTGTTTAAATTCGAAAAAATCCAGAGTGCGCACTTGAGTCCTAAGATGTCTGGTGGAGATCTCGCTGGCGAAGTACCCCCCTCCCCCCCCCCCTTAGTTCTGATTGCACACTGCCAGACAGTGCCTAAAATTTAAAAAGAATTCCAAGTACATATTTCGGTCCTATAAGCCAGCAGCGAGATTTCAAGAATCTATCGTTTTTGTTGTTTTTTGTTTTTTTTAGTGATTTAGTACCATAAAATGGGTCTTAGTACCAGAGTTGGTGGAGTAATTAGACTATACGGAAAGCAGCACTTCGTAACGGAGAAATGCCGGACGAGTCTGCCCGCAATCACTAGAAACGCTGAATTTGCGCACTACGCAGTGCATATACTTTCGAAAATCCAGGTCGGGTTTACGAATAGCCGGAGGTGCCACGCTCGAATGTGCGTTCGATATGGGGTTCTTTCTGGTGTAGCGTGCGCTCGACCATACGAAATTTGCTTGTGCGCTCATAGCATTTGCACTCGCGCCACGGAATCTTTTTACCAACCCTAATCATTCGCCAGAAAAGCAAAATCATGCCTTCCTGACTCACTTTTGAAAAGTTGCTTTCAGTCTTGGCCTAGAAAGTCATCTCCAATTGGGACGGTTTTTTTTGTCCCAATTCGAATTTTCAAAAAAACCGTATGGTGATGTCCAGCCTTCACAAAGTTTGCGGCGTTTCGGAACAATGCACAATATAATTTTCAAGCAAGGTTTTCGGCAATACCGACTGGGGTAGGAATCACGCGACTAGTGTTCTGGCTCAACGCCAGTTGACGCGCGTGCCGTAAAGTTGGCGCCTTTTACTGCTGCTTAAGATTTTGGCAATGCTGAATCAATAGGCATGAACCAGGAAACCGAACCCACAGCTTCTTTCCCAGTTGGCCTTGTGATAAGAGATGGACCAGAGTAGATTAGTAGATAGTGACGCTTTTTTGTAAACATGGAATAAAATAATACCTGCTTCCACCAACGGCGCCTGAAAGCAGCACTTGTCAGATTCTCGTAGGAGGCGAAACTTGAAATAAAAAATGGCGGCATCGTTACCATGGTAATAGTGACAATACCTTCGGAAATTGACGAAATACTCGTGCGTGGCAACATCCGAAGTTGAAGATCTTATTCTGTGTTCGATTCAAACCGTTTATTCAGTTCGTTATCAGAAACATGAACCACGGTAGAAGTTTAAGCCTAAGCCGCTACTCGGGACGCTTCTTGAAACACAAAATCATGCGTTATACTTAGCGCCACTCGTGACTGCAACCCGTTTTAAAATTGAGTGTCGGATTAAAAAAAAGTGAAACTTGATCAGACAGTTCTGATCTACCTTAAAATTAATTTAATGTCCTAATCTGACATATGATAGTTTATAAGCGATTAATTTTGGATTCTTATCGTGATCAATTTGAATTAGTAACGCTAAATAGGTTTGATCCCCATGATGCTCTGCGCTTCCTGTTACTTGACAACAGTGCCATCTGGCGGTAAATCATTGAAAGCAGGTACTAGTTTCCTCCAAATGTTTAGCGTTGTCAGAGAAAGAGTGGCACTACCTGCTACGTATTCTATCCTGGGATGGAACATGAAGCGATAATTACAGCAAGGACACTCCCACGTTCTCGGACGTGTATGCATGCGTAAGCTCCTGATGTAATCACAGGGGCTCGGCGTCGCTCGCGTTACGCATGGTTACACACTGTACATATAATGAAAGAGGCAAAACCAGCCAGAAGTCATATCGTATAGAACAATCCGTACGTGTATTGAACGTTGTTGAATTTTACGCTTACGCGCGATTATAATCACTGAAACTCGCGCTGAGCGTCTTTATTGATAACTTGTTCGCACGTTCAAACTCTTATTTGTACCACTATACGTTATCCAGAGCGATCTGAGAAGCGATGTAGCATACGAAAGGGCCCCGGCCATTACCAGGCGTTAACCTGGGATAGCAAAGACTGAAAAACTTCTCCGATCGACCTGAACAACGTAAGTGGTACAGATAACGAGTTCGAACGCGAGACAAGTTAACAATAACGATGTTCAGCGCGAGTTCCAGTGATTATAATATTAATTGTTAAAAAAAAAAAACCCGGATTGTTCTACGATACGATTTTTGGCTGTTTCGCCCCTTTCATTATATGTATAGTACTCTGTATCCATGCGGTATGCGAGTGACGTCGAACCCCTTGCGGAAGTAATTAAAGCTTTTGAGAAATTTACCATCATATTTTATTTTATTCCATTTTTACTTCAATTTATTTCAGAAACTTCTATCGCAAGCAAATTATTAGGCCGCTAAAAATTAATTAAGTGGTTTTCAGGAGTGATACTAAAAAACATCGATGCGAGTGGGCGGTGTTTTTTTTTTTTTTTTTACGTTTCATTCGTATTTTTTTAGATGAGGGCGATGGCTTGTTTTTTTTTTTTTACCAAAGAAAACGATGTCAGTAAATTTCATTTTGTTGTCGAGTACAATATCAATGTTTTAATGGCAGGATCAGCCTGTAAAAGTTGCGCATTTTTTTAAAAGTCGTTCTTTAGACCCAAGTTTTTTTTAGTTGTGACATGCATCTGAACGATCCTTAGATTCGTTTCGAGGCGATCATGTGAATGGAGCAAAGAGCTCATGTGGTCATCGGCTCCAGGTAAAGATTGGTCAAAGTGCTTACGCGTGATTGGTACGTTTTTTTTTTTTAGACAATGTCATAAAAAACGTTTCATACGCTAAGTAAAAATCCATGCGTGCGCTTCTGAGAACAACTTAATTAATTTTTAGTGGCCTTAATGCTTTATGCGTTAGGCGTATAACCATAGCGATGACGTAAGAATCGTGGGTGGCCCCTACTCAAAAACTAAAACCATACCAATCAATTTCATTTCTTATGCGCGTTTACTGTTTAGCATATTGGATAGAACTGAACGGGGAGCAGGAGGTTATAGTGAGGACCAAGCCCTAATTCGTTGAGGCTTTGGTAAGGGACAAACCAGTTTGTTTCCACACGCGTTTGCAAACAACTACCAACCAGGCGGAACGGACGGACGGACGGCCGACGGGCGAAATGCGTTGCGGAAAACGCTGATTCAGCTTTCAGGGGAATAGCTCTTCGGCGGAGAGATGATTGTTAGCGCCATCTCTGGATGAAATATGGCTCTAAAATTATGAATTATTCAAAACTTTATGGCGTAGCAAGGAATATGAATAAACATTGTAGTAAGAAACTCCGTTTGCAGCATCATTTAAATATATTAAGTCGAGGAAACGACCGTTTTGTTAGAAATGCTCCAGTTTTTGTTTTTTTTTTTGGGGGGGGGGCGGAGGAGGGGTTTACAGTCGTAAGTGGAGAAGCCGTAGGAGATAAAATGCGTATAAACTATAAGTGAGTCAACTTTGTGGACTGCCAGAAATGCCAAGTAAACAGCAGTGGTGCCCTCAGTAATTTTGTTTAGAAGGGCCAAAAAAAAAATTGGAATAGAAGATGGGGGTCTAGTGATGGCGGGGGGGGGGAGGGGGGCTGCTTTGATCCCCTCGGAGCCCTATAAAACCATTCATTTCCGGCAATTTTAGCACCTCTAAAAAGTTGTTTTTTTTAAAGCCAATTTTTCAGAATTTTTTAGTTGCAGTCAACCCCTTAGTTGTGTTAGTTGTGTTAGGCCGCGAATTAATTACGTGGTTCTCGGGTGTGGTGCTGAAAAAAATTGATGCGGGCAGGCAGTGTTTTTATTTTACGTTTTATTCGTGATTTTTCAGATGCGGGCGATGGCTTTTTTTTTTTTTACCAAATAAAACGAAATCAGTAGCTTACATTTTGTTATGGAGCACAATATCTATGTTTTAATACCAGGATCAGCGAGCAAAAGTTGTACATTTGATAAAAGTCATTTTTAGATCCAAGTTTTTAGTTGTGACATGCCTCTGAACGATCCTTAGATTCGTTTCGAGGCGATCATGTGAATGGAACAGAGCGGTGATGTGGTCATCGGCTCCAGGAAATGCTTGGTGAAAGTGCTGATGCGTGATCGGAATTTTTGCTTTTTAGACATTGTCATAAAAAACGTTTCATGCGTTAAGAAAAAAAACCCATGCGTGCGCTCCCGATAACCACTTGATTAAATTCGTGTATGGGGGGGGGGGGAAGGGGCGCTCCCCTCCCCTTGTGTGAGCAATGGTGGTGAAAAAAAAATCATGTACGATTATCTTAAGTCCAGAAATAATTGAGGTCTTCAGAATTCTACTGCAGTGCACTAGACCAATTTGAACACTTCCTGGCTCATGAATTAATTAGTACAATTCGAACCTACAACAAAACTGCCAAATTGCAACAAGAATAATAATGATAGGCAATGGGCAATAAATAGTTTTTAAAAAAAATGAAACAAAGGAGCTAACTTTGAGGACGGCCAAGAGCTTAATATTTTGTTTATTTTTTTATTTACCGAGCATCATGAATCTTGTGGAAAACAACATTAAACCGTAGTGAATGACTGAAATTGATTACAAACAAAAACGTCAAGGGTGCCGTAAAAAGAGGATTATATGACTGAAGTTTCACTTTCTTGTTAAAAGGTAATAAATACGGATGCAAACCTATTTACGTTGCCTTTTGGACTTATATGTCAGACTGCCTGAGCGGGGAATCGAACCCAGGACCTTTGTAAACAAAGGCCAAGGTCCTACCGCTGAGCCAGACTGACACGGCCTAAAACGTAACGTCCATAAGCAGCATTTAACACGCACACATATACATGAAACATACACTTTTCCAATCGCCACTGGAGGGACGCTTGATTGCGCGCCACACACCAGTGAAACCGAAAGGAACACACGAGAAAGCGTGAAATAATGGTTTAAACGTGTCAGTCTGGCTCAGCGGTAGGACCTTGGCCTTTGATTTTCCCCGCTCAGGCAGTCTGACATATAAGTCCAAAAGGCAACGTAAATAGGTTTGCATCCGTATTTATTAACCAATCTCGAGCCCAATTGGCTTTCCGTCCCGTTTAAAAAATTGTTAAAAGGTACACGGATAAAAATGGATGATATTGTAAAATTAAAATAAGCAAATGTACAATAGAGAAAATTGTGTCCGTTTAAGTACTGTTGTGCTTTAACAATAATTTAATTGGTGCAAATTTCTCAATTGTACTTTGCTTATTTCAATTAAAAATCATCAATTTTTATCCGTGTACCTTTTAACAAGTAAAGTCGTGAAACTTCAATCATAATTATAACCCTTTTTTTACGGCACACTTGACGTTTTTGTTTGTATATATATACATGTATACTTTGTCCTATAACTGACACAGTTGTCATAACGTACCTTGTTCTTTAACTGACATGGTTCTCAAACTGTCATTGTCCTACAACTGAAATGTTCTAATAACTTACCTTGTCCTATAACTGACATGGTTCCCATAACTGACATGTCTTATAACTGACATGGTTCTCATAACTTACCTTGTCCTATAACTGACATGGTTCTCACATCAGACATTGTCCTATAACTGAAATGGTTGTCATAACTTACCTTGTCCTATAACTGACGTAGTTCATAACTTGTCCATTTAGAACTGACATGGTTCTCATAACTGACATTGTCCTGCAACTGACATTGTGTTCATTATAGTGTGCGCGGCGTATCTTGAGTCCTGCACTTATTTTGTGATCGGCTACGTCTTCCTGGAGGGGGCGGCTTTAACCGACGGCCGTCATTGTTTTTTTTTTGTAACTGCTTTGGATATCAACAAGGCACTCTGCGACTCAACACGTACAATCGATTATTTGTGTTCATTCTGGGGCGAACTCAAGATGGGGCGCGGACACTATAATGACCTTGTCCTGGTACAGATGTGGTTATAAAAAAAATGCAGATCTAGTTTTAAAAACCAAATGGCTCTCTTCACATCCAGGTTCTTGACAAACACTTTAGATCCGAGGCAATGAATGCTGGGAAGTGCTTGGTTGTGACTAATTCTGAATGTGTCTTGAACTTCTGTGTGATGTTTCAGAACGCAGGCCTCAGCTTAAATTACTCTTCAGCTATATTCTACGGAAATGACATCGCAAACCGTAGAAAAAAAAGAAGAACGATGTTTCTTGCAACTTTCATCGCTCCGCCCGTCTTTCTCTCCACGGAGCTGTCAAGACGTTCATGGAGCGATCGTGTTCTCCTTACGTGCCCGGCAATTTTCATTAGGCTTCAGCGGAAACGGCAAGTCTTTAATTAAGGAGCCCGAAATTCGGGTTGCCAGGGGAACCTAATTGGACTAATTTTAGTGCTTGGGTTATCGTAGAGAAGAACGAGTAATAAATGCTTTGCAACAAAAACTGTTTCGTGCGGGAGACTTAGAGCTTTCAAGAAAGATTGCGGTTTTTTTTTGTCATTTTTTTAAGGGATGCGCAACACATTTGGTTGTCCAGATCCATGCCCCAGATGGCGTTCAACTACAAGAAGAACCTTTAAAGATTTTACTGTTATGTTTTCAATACCGACTGCAAAATATAAATTTTAAAAATATTAAATCAACCCATTGGTGCAAGGGTGTTTTCCTTTCATGCTGTATTATTTTATACCATAATTTGTGCCCGGCTTCGCCCGGGGGTTTTGTTTCCTCCCCTGGTTGTGTTGTTTGCGCCCGGTTTTCGGCAGGTGTGGCCGCACACCAAATTAGACATTTAGTCTCATGACACCACATTTTGTTGTAACAAGGCTTAACGTAAAGGCTTATACGTAAAGGCTTAAAGTTAGAAATTCGACGCGTCCTCCAATTAGCCACCGATTCTGCCACCAGTCGCGCTACTTACACCCCAAAAATGAACTGCTCTAGCATGCGGACTGAACTGTGAAAGGTACGTGTGACACGCGATAGGCGGATTTTAAACTTAAAACACTGCATTGACACCAAATTATTAAAATTTAACAACAATGGCTTCATGCTACGTACCTCTTTTTTCACACGACGACAAAACAAAACCTCCGGAGGTTTAATTTCATGAATTTCAAGCAGAAGAGCAACCAAGGTACGTGTGTATTGTACTGTATGATACGCTACGGCGTTTTCAATTCTCATTAAAAATGTGTTAAACGATCCTTTGACGTAGCAGTAAATCGTCCGAAGACTTCAAGAATAGTCACCATTACCGTAAAATTATGTTCGTTTAGCGCTGCAACACCGGTAAATCTAATAATGAGAAGATATCACGTTTTTGTGCATCCCGCTAACACTAATCAATGCTACGATTGGGGTTTTTCGTTCATCGTGCTTTCAGTTCAGCGCAACGCTTGGACGACGCGTCTTGCATACTACGTGAAACCGAGCGTTAAGTCTTTTAAATATAGGTAGTCTTCGTCGTAACCTATCTCAACGTGCTGCAGACGTCTCTAAAACCATAGGAATACGCTGAGCGCCACACACCGGATGCGACGTGGTCGCGAGAAGTCTTTAGGCGTCTCACGACAACGTAGCGAAGCTCCTTCTAGTGTCATCTGGGCAAAGAAAAACGTTTATTAACCCTTTCACTACGGTACTGAATTATTTCTGGTGATATTTTTTTTTACGCCTGATAGTTGGGTCGGTCGTGCTTTTTGCGTTATGTCCTTCTCCGAGGACACCAGGAGCAAAAGGGTTAATACCATCTCAAATATCTTTCCAAGCCAGCATTTCTTATAACTTAACCTTAGGGTTAAGTTACACCAAAGTCGACAAAACGTCGTTGCAAGACGAAACATCGCGAGACGTCGCATCTGGTGGAGAGACCCCCAACAGACGAAACTAGAAGGAGCTTCGCTATGTTGTCGTGACACATCTCGCAACAACGTCGCATCCGGTGTGTGGCGATCAGCTCATTCCTACGGTTTTGGAGACGTCTGCAGCATGCTGAGACTGGTTTCGACAAAATGTCCTGTCCTGCGACGTTTTGTCGACTTTGGTGTGCGATCACCATAAACAATGCGCAATGGCTGTTTGCCGTGACGTCACCATGAGTTAGCCAATGACGAACGAGAACAACGGTTGTTAGGCCGTCTGATTGGACTAGCCCAGTCACGTGATATGCAACGTCACAGCAAACAGCCATGGCGCATGGTATAAACTTAGGCAAGGTATGGACCACAACAGTACCCTTTGGGAGCTCGTTCCGTATTTGTTGCAAGTGGCTGTCGTTTTAAATTCGTAAGAGTTACGCCCAGCCAAGCTTCCTAGTACCACAGCATTCTTTTCGAAACTTGTCTATTGAATAATGGCGACGGGATCTGCGGTTGTTGTTAGCCATAACCTTATATAGCCTCAATTTTATGATGATGCAAAGTGCGGTGTATAGGGGCAAGGCGGCAGAGTGGATTTGGAGTAAGGGGTGGTGGGAGGAGGGGGGGGGTGTAGGTGTACCAGATGCCTTTAGTCAGCCACCGGGCGTAAGAGGGTCCGCGGAAGAAAGTCATTCATGCTGCTTTTATTGGTGATTGTAAACGCCCCTCTGAATTTAATTTCTGCGGAAAGGCGACGTGATAACGACCGATCTGTCGTTTCGTTTTGGCGACGGAAATGCACGTGCTGCGAAGGGCCATGCGACTCAATTTCTTCCCAAACCTCCCCCCTGTCCCGTGCTTCGACAACGGGCGACAAAGCTGGCGCGGTGAATTATTGCAAAACTCAAAAGATTATTTGCTGCTGTTGCAATTCAGGGCGACACACCGAAATTCATGTGGCGTTATGTTATGCTTGCAAGGGTACTTGTAGTACCGTAACCCCTAAACCTCGGAGCCAATAATAATGAAGAATTCGTGGTATTGAGCTATTTGAGTCACCGTCCGCAAGAAATTGCTACAGTTCGGTTACTGTTATTATTATTGGGGTATGAATCCCTTTCAAGCGATCGTGATGCGTGGCGACTGAATATCTGCTTCCCAACCTTGGCGTTCCAGAACTGATGTCGTAGAGTGTTTGTTAGGCTGCAGATGTTGACAGCTCAAGCGTAGAATGCTTTATAATTCTAGCATTACCTTAGTTGCTAATAACTCAGTTTAAAGGTACACTCCGCCTGTCTAATAACAGCCACGCGCCGATCGTTACATGCGCATGTTTCCATCACACCGTTTCGCGAGACTCTGCGGAGTAATACAAGGCCAACTAAGGTAGTAGCTGCGTTCCTCACAGCAAAGAACCCAGCGACTATCTCAGTTGGCATTGGGCGTAGTAAACGAAACAACATGAGTGCAAAAATTGGGTCGGCGCAAAAACCGGAATGATTTTCGTATTTTAACATCTCACTTCATAATTATTTTAGGCTAGTGTCTTATAATTTTTCTCCGGCGATCTATCGGCATGAATAATTTTAATTTTTACCGCGTTAGTCCTTTAGATTTTTGATCTCATGGTAATTATTAGCAAACGATAAAAAAATCAGTACATGCACACACGCACAGATGAAACTTCAAGGTTATTGTAAGCGCGCAAAGGATCATTTAATCGCAGGATGCTAATAAATATAGTTCCCAATATTCAAGAAAGAATCTCATAGACGCCACAGTTTAAAAACGGATTTTTAGCAAGGGATTGACTAACGGTGAGTAAATAAAACTTTGTGGGGGGGGGGGGGGCATACTGGATGTGGAGGATCGAGAAAAATGGCGTTGGGAGGAATGTACCTTTAAAATCATTCCTGAAACTTAATAATGAGCCCCGCATTATTGAATTGTTTTCTTATTTATGATACAGGTAAAACGTAGATTACGATATCTTTCTGCCACTTTTAACTATTTAGCCTACGACTCATCGGCCACAAAAGGGCCGTGGCGTGCGGGGTAAGGGGGGGTAGGGACCTTGTTTCCGTGTAGGGTGAGGGAGGGGTTGCCTTAGCAGAAATACAAGCAGAGGGGATAATCCCAGAAAATAAGGTTTTTTGCATAGGGATGTGTAAAAAACAAAATAAAGTCTGTGTATAGAAATGGCACGATCGATAACCCCGAACTACATCCCGATAATGTTTTAAAAACTATCTCGATAACCGATAGCGCTAATCAGGTTAAAACAAATTTTAGGCCGGAACAACCGTTATAATTTTTTTTTTATTAAAAATAAACTGCGGCTGAAGCCTGCAATCAGCTGCTTGACCTACATACGCAGAGTAAAATAACATAAATTTACAAAAATAGGTTCATTTACAACTTAAATGTTAGGTTTAGGGTTGGTTTACATTAGAGATGTATGGCTCTGTTTCAGCTGCCTCAGCCTGCAAATCTACGTTAAATTTTGATGCATAAAAAAATCATTGGCTTCACAGAAGCTTCCTGCGAAGAGGCGTAAGTAGTAAGCCTGTTGTATGCAAATACTAGCATCGTACCCGGCTTCGCCGGATTTGTTTGACCCGTGGTTGTTTCCCAGTATTTGCTCGGTGCTGCCTGATCGTTCACTGCAACAGTCAATTTTTGTTTGTGTAACACTCCCACTTTCCGCCAATCCTCTCCCTCCCCTCCTCCTTTTATCCCGTCCTCTCCCTCTCCTCTTGGTTTCCTTGCCTTCGTCTTATTTGCTATACGTAGTTGAATGTGGATGGTTATTTGAATTAAATAGCAAACACCCCCAGATATTCTCTTTTAGGTTGAGTGAATGCGTAATCGTATGCTTAATGGGAACAGCTCACTCCCCCCCTCCCTCCAGTCTTTCACTGTGGCTTAAGCGATGCGTACCGTGTGAAAAAGAAGTGTGCATAACGTCATGTAATACTTGTCCTTGAGATTACCAAGGTGTTTGGTTAGAAGGATAATTGTTAGTCGAGGCAACAATGTGCCAATTTCAACTTCTTTTCAGGGCAACAACGTCCCAGTTTCAACTTCAAGCCAAAGAATTGACACACTCGCAACGTTTTCATTGTTCCCCTTACGGGGGTCGTCGTCGCGGTTGCTTCATCTGAGACTTTGGTTTATAATGTAAGATTTTGTAATCAAATCAACGAAATATAACAATACGCCGATAACTCGATGTATCGGGACAAAGTAAAATTAGGTAATCAACTAGAGAAATCGCTCTGTTGTTCCGCATCGTCTCGCTACGTTCGCGAAATTTCTTGTTGCATGCTTCAGACAGATATACCACACCAAAAACAATCTACCAATGTTAAAAATAAACCATTTGAATGGTGTAGTTAGATTTCACGTGGAATGGCAGCGACACATTGGCATACTCAATGTCAAACCAGTCCTATATTTTCTTTAGTTTAGTGATACCTTGCCCCAACAATCAGATGAGTTCGATTGCAACACTAGATACGGTTTAATTTTTGCGCACACCGGCTTTAGTTTTACGCACACCATTCGCTTCGTTCACTCAGTCAGCGAATCCCCTTTCAGTCGTACCTTCCTTGCTTAAGAGCAAAATATACCAATGAAGCTTTGATTATTTAAAAAAATTAACAAACTGGTTGAAGATTTCCTGACGGGATTTCATGACCTGACTGTCACCCAAAAACGATCCCAACCCCCAACCCAAATCCAGTCTCCATGCATTGACATTTCAACGTTTCTATTGGAAATAAATAGAAACACCCGTCGTAGCAAATGGGGACTGCAGTGACGGCTAGTGTGCGGCCATTTGTATGAAAAAATGTCACGTGTCATCCTGTGGCCGGGAATCGTAACCGGAAGGGTGGGGGGGGGGGGGCGTCCAAATACAATCGTGACGACTGCCTTTTAACCACTAAGCTACCACGAAACTACCGTTAAGCAGCAGACCTCATCTACTACGACGGGTGTTACTATACATCTTTTTTCCTCAATGGAAATAAACGAATGGACTTTTGTACCACAACGTCCGAACGTCCGAACGTCTGTCCTCCTGTCCGGTGTTTTTCAATTTTTGCAGGAGGTACAGATGTATGACAAGATTTAGGTTAGGGGTTTGAATAATATCTCTGTAATGAATGGTGCAGTGGCTACCCGGACCACTGCACTGTGACTGAGGTTGGCGCTAATGACCAAGCTGTCGACGCGCCATTAAGCCTCATCCCCCCCCCCCCACGTCCGAACCTCATCCTGTAACTTACGCCGTATAAACCTCAGTGCTTAACACGTGCACCGCGAATCCACGAATGGCCAAAACATTCGCGTCATTGTTTAACCCAAAAGCAATTGTTCCAAAAGCCATTGTTCCAAAAGCATTTGAAACAATTCAGCTCCGCTCTGAAAGCCCCGCGTCTGAGAAATAAATTTATTTTCTATCGTTTCAGGCTGTGCCACTGCTTCGAAATTAACAACGGAGCTTCATTTGGTTTCTTATACTGTACGCCTACGCGCGTTTAGCTGAAACACGGATTGTTTCATTTTACCCCTCGACACGTTTGATTGATTTACCAGGCACCAGTGACCGCCCCCCCCCCCCCACCCCATTCAAATTCCTGAAAAAATGTTGACCTCCCCAGTCAAGATCCAAAAATAATTTAGTGACATCCCCACACCCCAAAAAAATAGCCTTTTCGTATGCGTATTGGGACCTGCAGATGATTTCCTGTATCCAAGATTAACGCTGTAGCCAAATTAAGTAGTACTCCGCACTGACAAGTTACCACTAGTTGTAAGGAAATCGAGCCTCGTTTTTAACGAAAGGACAAGGTTGCATTAAAAATATTTTATAAAACTTCGATGTTCATTACACCGTTCTTGTGTCAAGTTTCAAACAACAAGCCAAGGACTCGGGACACAAACCTTATTTTTTAGAAAATTAAAAATTAAAAAAGAACATTAAAAGTACTACAGTGGGTATAGAGTAGAGAGACTGACAGCTTTAAAACTGGGTGAACAGAATCATGGGTTGACTGGAGTAGTACTTGCCCCAGAAGCTGAGGAGTTTTTTGAAATTTTCATGCTGAAAGTGTCAATTTTGAGGTCCAAACATGACTGTTTCCTTCCTCCAAACCCCTCTAAGGAGACCGGGCCCTAGGCTGTCTTTATGATCCAGTCTAGAAAATTACAACAAGAAAAATTCATAACTATAGAAATTTCGCTTGTAACTATGAAATCTAAAAAAGCCCCCTTACGAATCTACAGGAGGGCACTTGTACCATTGGCACCCTCGCACTATGGACACTCTCCCACTACATCCAGGCTAATAATTCCTGTAAACCTCCTGTAAATTTTGTTTGATTTTTCTATAAAGCCCCTATTTTTTAACAACAAATTCCTATATTTCCTATTTTTTATCCATTTAATTTGTCTGGGAGCCTTTGTATTCGATACCAGCTGTGTAGTACCGTAGCATCCCAGCACGGTTACGTCCCGTTTCGCCAAATCCCGTTTCGCCGAAAAGAAAGCAGATTAAAAGCTTTTGCCTAAAGGGCAAATCTCGTTTCGCCAAATCCGTTTCTCCAAATACGTTTCACGAAATTTTAGGCACACGAAACATTTAAAACATGACTCCCGTGTAATGGTCAGACATTTATAGACAAACTCCCATTTTGCACAATATTTTTTTTTAATATTACGTGCCTTGCTCTCACTGCCACGCTCTCTGCGGCTGAACACATAACCTCAGAAACCGCTACTAATCACAAATTACTTCCAATTAGGCATGCCTCTTTAATTGTGCAATGGTACATTTTTGAAGAATATTTTGATTCTGCTAAACGGGATTCTGCAAAACGGGAGTTTCCGTTTGGGAAAGAGTAACCATCATGTGTATAACTAGCTATTCTTAAAAGAGAACCTTGGCATTGACCTAGTGACGACCAATCATTCTAAACAATATTTAAAGAACACGTTTTTCCATTTGTATTGCCAGTTTTCAAAACGTTAATAAATCAATTGGTCTTATTCTACCACTGCTTGTCTCTGTTAAATGTTTGCCTTTAAAGCACCATTACATTGAAATAAGGTATTAAATTTCGTGTACGTAAAATTTTGTCAAATTAGTTTTAGCAAAACGGGATTTGTCCTTTAGGCAAAAATCTTTTACTCTGCTTACTTTATGCCGAAACGGGATTTGGCGGAACTGGAGTTCACCCCAGCACTGATGGCGTTAGCTATCCATCTTGCACCCATCAGAAGAAGCATTAGGTCTATACTCGTACCAATTAAAGCAATGGAAATTTATTTTTATCACGTTTTATTAAATTTTGTTTCGAATTTAAATACGATGAGTGCAATAACGCAATAACGCATTTTCCTTTCAGCTTGATTTAATTGCGTTTAGCGTCTGCGGAGTTGCTCTCAATCGAACGGAATTATGGGTGCAAGCTGCGTTTTTGCATCGTTTCCGCAACGTGTCGCACGATTTAAGATGTCCATAGTCGTAACACGTTCTCCAGACGACATTAATGGCGAATTCGAACCATTTAACTTGCAATTTTTAGTATCGACTTAAATCGGTATGAGGTTTTTGAAATTGATATTGCCGACTCGCAGTCGTTTGAACTTGAATTCCACCAGTTTTGGAGTTGCTGAAATACCGCTTTGAAACGCATTACACGATCGAGTGCTGCAGCCCTGATTGTTATGTTCGCGAAATTGTGTTAAAAGTAGGCCTGTTTTCTTGAATTATGCATCATGAATCACTAAGCACAGCCTTAATAAGGCTTAATTTAGTTCTGAAAAGCGGCCTTCACGAATCTAGTTAAAATGTTTCAAAATATAAATTAACAATTCTTGCACCATGTCCAGTGTATGTCACCTTCAAGACTACCTATATTTAAAAGACTTAACGCTCGGTTTCACGTAGCATGCTAGACGCGTCGTCCAAGCGTTGCGCTGAACTGAAGCACGAAGAACGAAAAACCCCAATCGTAGCATTGATTAGTGTATGCGAGATGCACAAAAACGTGATATTTTCTCATTATTAGATTTACCGGTGTTGCAGCGCTAAACGAACATTATTTTACGGTTATGGTGACTATTCTTGAAGTCTTTGGACGATTTACTGCTACGTCAAAGGATCGTTTAACACATTTTTAATGAGAATTGAAAACGCCGTAGCGTATCATACAGTATACAATACACACGTACCTTGGCTGCTCTTCTGCTTGAAATTCATGGAATTGAACCTCCGGAGGCTTTGTTTTGTCGTCGAGTGGAAAAAATAGGTACGTAGCATGAAGCCATTGTTGTTAAATTTTAATAATTTGGTGTCAATGCAGTGTTTTAAGTTTAAAATCCGCCTATCGCGTGTCACACGTACCTTTCACAGTTCAGTCCGCATGCCAGAGCAGTTCATTTTTGGAGTGTAAGTAGCGCGACTGGTGGCAGAATCGGTGGCTAACTGGACGACGCGTAGAATTTCTAACGTTAAGTCTTTACATCCAGGTAGCCTTGTTACCTTACAGCAATATACACACTTCGTTACGTGAGTAGCATACTCTTACGGAAAGCAACAATCAGCAGCGTTATTTAGTGACGTCACCATCAACTAGGGGTACAAACGGTAGGCTTGAGGGACAAACGGGAGGAAACGCGTGTTGTTACTACGGTGGCTTGTTGGGATTTTCTCTATATACCCAAAACTTTCATGGAACTGGACCTTTGGCGTTCCAACACCAGATACGGCACGCTACAATAGGACGATACATGGTAAACTGCACCCTCACCAGCGACCATCTTGTTCCGGTTTCATAAAAGTTTTGTGTGTGTAAAAAATAGTTGGTGTTTTCCCAATAAGCCACCATACGTTGCAATCACGCAGCTTAAAAATGGCCAGCAAACAAAACCATGGAGAGCGAGGGAGAACGAATTTCGTGAAAATGAATTGTGTTAGCTAACATTAGCCATATGCGGTTAGTAAAAATACTACGAATTGTTTAGGAAGTTTGCGACAGCGCAGTCTTTATTTGTCGACGTCTTTGCACTCAAATGTAGGCCAACTTAAAGGCCGGTTGCCACCAATTAGCATTGCAGCATATAGGCCTATCGAGTTCTTTCTCGCAGGAAGCAAAGGAACGCACAAAGCAAAAATTTTAAACGCAACAAACAAGCCACGCGACTCCTTAATTATTGAGTAAAAATTTAGTACGCCCTCGTGCACCTGGGAGCCATCTGTAAAGATTAACGATATTAGTGTCACTAGATGGCGCCAGGGGGATTTCTTTATATTTTTCCGTGGCGCCATCTAGTGACACTAATATCGTTAATCTTTATAGCTTGTTTTCAGGTGCACGAGGGCGTACCACATTTTTACTCAATAATTTAGGAGGCACGTGGCTTGTTTGCAGGTAGGCATGGTATTTACCAGGGGTGGTTTTTACCAGGTTATTACCAGGTTTTTACCGCCCCGGGATAAACTACTTTCTCCCAGTTATTCCCATTTGAAGACAAAAATAGGTTTATAACGTGTAAAATACAATTATATTAGGTAAAAAAATTAAATAGTGTTAAATATATTTAAAAGTGTCTTCAATTCAAAAAATTAGATTCAAAATATGTTTGCTGATGCAACGTTTACATAGAAAAATGAACATAATTGTGTGTTATAAGTACAAAAATTATAATTGAAATGGTAAAATTTCTTATAATGAATGTTTCTGAATTAGTGTAATTTGGTGTGCGGCCACCCCGAGTGTCTAATTTGGTGTGTGGCCACCCCGAGTATCTAATTTGGTGTACGGCGACCCCGAGTGTCTAATTTCGTGTGTGAACACCCCGAGTGTCTAATTTGGTGTGCGGTCACCCCGAGTGTCTAATTTGGTGTGCGCCACCCCGAGTGCCTAATTTGGTGTGCGGCCACCCCGAGTGCCTAATTTGGTGTGCGGCCACCCCGAGTGTCTAATTTGGTGTGCGGCCACCCCGAGTGTCTAATTTGGTGTGCGACCACCCCGAGTGTCTAATTTGGTGTGCGGCCACCCCGAGTGTCTAATTTGGTGTGGGGCCACCCCAAGTTTCTAATTTGGTGTGAGGCCACCCCGAGTGTCTAATTTGGTGTGCGGCCACCCCGAGTGTCTAATTCGGTGTGCGGCCACCCCGAGTGTCTAATTTGGTGTGTGGCCACCCCAAGTGTCTAATTTGGTGTGCGGCTAGCTTTACAAAGGGAGCATATTGCTCTCTGTGTGCTAATCCGCCAGAGCGCTGTTTCTTTTGAATCTACGTACAAAAAAAAAAAAAAATCCAAAGAAAATAAATCCACTGTAAAAAAAGTCCTGAGGAAAAAATATACAAAGAAAAAAGATCCGAAGGAAAAAGATCCGAAGCAAAAAAACATCCATGGAATAAAAATTCAATGTCATATTTTTGTTTTATTATTTTTTTTACGCCTTTTGTTAATGTAAGGTTATTTCGTACTACGGTGTTAGTACTACGAAACAATTTCAAAGTTGCCTGGTGCTTTTTTTATTCTTAAATTTCCCTCCGTTTACCGTTTCTTTTGGTCATCTATAGTGCTAGTGACGTTTGTGTGACGTAGGCATTTAGCAAACTTCTGCAGTTGCTGCACTACTGCAAGGAAAAGAAGCACACGGTACTTGAGTTTTCGTGAATGCCTTAGTGTCATTTTTGTTGTAGAGGCGAAGAAGCTACATTCATTTGGTTTAATTAATACGTCCAAATATTATCGTCTTGGTGAGAATTAGTCCCCAGACTATCATTTTAAAGAAACCGTACGTTTTACTTAACTATTGTGGGACGGTGTTAAAGACGGAAAGCCCAAGGCGCAACAAGAGTTAAATAAATACAGATGCGTATTTACGTTGCCTTTTGGACTTATATGTCAGACTGCCTGGGCGGGGAAGCGAACCCACGACCTTTGGAATCAGAGGCCGAGGTCCTACTGCTGAGCCATACTGATGCGGTGTTGTCAATATGGCTCAACGGTTGGACCTCAGCCTTTGATTTCAAAGGTCGTGGGTTCGATTCCCCGCTCAGACAGTCCGAAATATAAGTCCAAAACGCAACGTAAATAGGTTTGTATCTGCATTTATTTATTGTGGGTGTAGGGGAGGGAAAGGGTATGGGGGGTGACGTGTAATTAATGCAAAACTGAAATTAATATCATTTTTATTCACGTTTAAAAATTCTGGATTTAAAAAGGAAATTTATTTAACGGTATAGCCGTGAAATTTTAATTTTGCGCAAAATAAATCATTCGGCGGTATTGTTTTTTATCGTCCACCATTTCTCATCTCTTAAGTCCACCTTTCCATACCTCGTTTCTTCAACTTCAGCAAAATCTATTATTCACCATCAAGTTTAAATCCCGAAACAAGACAAAACGCTCATCTCCCTTAAAAATCGTCAGCATTCTCTGGGCGTATGAGGGGGGGCTTACATAACAAATACCCCCAAGCCGCCCGCCGCACGGAAAATGTGAACTACACCATAGTAGAGAAGAAAGAAGAAGTAAAAAAAAAAACACAAGATGGAATATTTTTCATGACAGGCCAATTTTGCCCAACTGGCCCTTCAGGATCTATAACACCCCCGAAGCGAGAGCGTGTTGAGAAGCGGGCCTCAGGGGCAGCTAAGACACGGAGCAGCGCGCAATCACAAATGCTGTAAACTCGTAATCCTCAAAGGCCGCAGATGCGCGTCGGTAGAGTCGTCCGTTTTACCTTACAGCCGGACTTTATAGGCCCAATGCGCTAAACGAAGCCGCACAATTTCTGTTTCACAACTGCTCCCTACGTGAAATACCCCGTTCGGAACGCAAGCTTTTAATTCGGAATCGAATTCCGAATTGAGACACATGCGGGTCGAATCCGGATTAGTTTGCTAGATCCCGTTCGGAGCGCAAGAGAGAAAGCACGACGAAAAGGGGTTAGTGGCTAGTTTCTCAGCCGCTCACCAGAACACGCCATTGTCGCTTAATTAACGGATTCGTGCTTGTGCCACCACTCACACCGTGGCGCCACCAGCCCCGTATATCGTTTCATTTTTTTAAATTTTTAAATAATAGATGCTGGCATTCGTATAAACTCCCCTTGAAAATTAGTGCGTGCTTCCTTTGTTTATCGCGAGGCGTATTTGAGTAAACAGTAAACGAAACACGATGCCACCTGGTGATGAAATGTTGCTAATTCGGAATTCGACCCACATTTGTGTCCGGAATGCACACTCAAGTGAAGTGAAGCGAAGCGAATCGTGTTCGATCCACCAACTAGTTCAACTCGGATACGACCCTCCTTACCTCGGATGTGTCCACCCCGTTCGCAGCGCATTTAGCATTTAATCCGCATATATGCGGCTTAAAGATGCGCTCCGAACGGGGTATTAGAGACAAGGTGTAGAACAAACGAGAAAAGAAAAGCCCTCCTTCGTTCGAAGATAACTCTAATGTTAGCCTGTTTTGGATTTTCGTATTAAAAAAAAAATATCGTTTATTTTAATTTCAGCAATAAATGCGTTCAGGGAGTGTCTATGTATGTAGTAATTATCGCTTCGCATCCATCCCATGTCACAAAGTCGTTTAAGAGAGAAGCTGTGGGTTTTCTTTCCCGGATCCAGAACAGTCGATTCACAGGTACCGTGGCAGCCTATCAGTGGAGGTAACTTCCAGCAATGTCCAAATCCCGTAGCTTTGGAGTCGCCCGAGTTTGGTCTGCAGTAAGTACTCCATCGCACCACTTACTACCAGTAAACACACTCGAACAACTAATATTCGAGTTTACAACTTTTTCATTATTGAGTTGGAATGTTTCCCATCGGCGCATTAGGCCTAAACTACCACGCACCTATTCCCATCGTGCTGTATACGAACACACAAACACCTCGTTACTTCAAGAATTCCAGCCCGAAATAACAGCAGTTCTTTCATGCAAAGTTGATTTTGTCCTAAGGGACATCGAGTGGGAAAATAAGTGTAAACGACAAGCGTTAAGGGAAGCAACCGCACAAATTCTTTGGGACACAAATGACTACAATTCAGTAAATAGATAGATAATCCTGCAGGCAGGAATTTCCATTCTTATCAGTGAGGTGACAGAATGGCGGTGGCTTGCAAGAGTGTAGCAGGGGTCTCCGTTTTACACATTGTCTGAAACAGAGATGGATGACGGAACAGAATGACGGTCTAGTGAAACACCGCCTTAAGACTTAGAATTAGTTGCTGCGTAAGCTGGCCTCCTACAGGTTTTTTGTAGAGCCAGCCAGTGGCGCAGCTAGGGTCTTGGGGGGTCGGAGAAAAGGGGAGGGGAACTAACGGATGATGCAATTGGGGGCTGGCCCCTCATCATTTTTTCCTGAAGTTATTACCTTTGTTTGAATTTAAGGCAGTACCAGATAATACCAGACAATACCAGAAAAAAATTATAGCATATTTATTGGAAAACAAGTTCATGTGCACTAAAAATGTACACTTAACATTTTAGCATCTTAAAACTCTTTGAGGGGTGCTATTCGTGGTAGCAAATTTTGATTACAGGTTCATAGGGAATCAGCGATTTCGACGATTTAGTGATTGTTGTCCAGTTGTTCAGTTATGTTTACAGTGATTTTTTTAGTGTTCTATCAGGAGTCCTGGTGCAGACTCTGGTGGCCCATTGTCCCTTGGCTTGGCCAGCCCATGCAGCCTAGTATCTACGCCCTCAGCCCAGTTGTAGTTTGATTTGTTTTTTTTAGATAAGATAAGATTTATTCTCAAATGGAGAAAAGGAACTCAAATGGGCATAACCAGATGCCATTAAAGGGTTATACCTCCCAGCGCCATTTTTCTCGATCCTCCACATCAAGTACGGCCCCAAAGGTCTATTTCCTTACCGTTAGTCTTTCCTTTGCTAAAAATCCCGTTTTGAAATGAGGCGTCTACGAGGTTTTCTGTTGAATATTGTTAACTTTATTTAAGAACGACCCGTAAGTATGTGATGCATTGCGCGCTTACAATAATCATGACGTTTCATCTCCGTGTGTACATTTACTAATTTTCTAATAATTACCATGAGATCAAAATTCTAAAAGACTAACCCGGTAAAAATTAAAATTAATTATTCCAATAGATCGCCGAAGCAAAATTATAAGACACTAGCCCTAGAAAATTATAAATTGTGATTTTAGAGATACCAGAATCATTCCGGTTTGTGACGACACAATTAATGCGTTCACGCTGGCTAGTCTATTAACGGCACAATGCCAACTGAGATAGTAGCTACGTTTTTCGCTGCGAGGAACGAAGCTATACTGTCTCAGTTGACCTTGACTATGATAAAAGTGTGGAAGCGATCGACGCGTAGCTGTTATAAGGCAGGCGGAAGGTTATAAGACTAGCGGTATGTTACTTTACCATTAACAATGGTCCAAATACAGGGTAGTCCATAAAAAACGTAACAGCAAAACTTTCAAAGAGACTTTCAAAACGACCCGTTGTATTATACAGCATCTGACCTTTACGGTTCTGGAGGGTGCCAGCAAAAAAAGCTTGAACTTAGAACAATTTTGCTGTTGCGTTTTTTGTGGACCACCCTGTACTTTGAGAACAATTTTGCTGT
>JAHWFP010271494.1:0-33497 GCA_023313725.1 Lithobius niger
ACTGTGGTAGAAAGCAAGCTCGTAGCCCTCTATTGTAACACACTCTACTACCTGGAGTGATAAATACAACCATATGCTATCTACAGTGTGGATTACATCATTACAACCCTCGCTTCGTACGATTATGACCGGACGTAGGAATATTCGTATATATGCATCATGGATGTTATTTTAATCCTACACGTTGGCAACAATGTCAAGTATCCTCTGCTTAGCGTGCCAACAGTTTGCTATCGTCGCCAACTGTAAGGACGATGTCACACTTATGATTCGCACAAGTGAAATTCCAACATCTGGCCACGCCCGTCCAAAAGCATGGGTGTTAGTCTGTACTTGCAGATGGCATTTGACCAAGTTTAAAACTTCCGGGAAGTAGAGTTTACGTTATGAATTGCCATGGGCTCCTCAGGCTCTTAACTACTTTAAATCTACTCGTGGAAAAATGAAGAATGATTTCTTTAAAATTAAAAGCCGTGCTTGCAGTTCAGGTAGCTCATGAAACAGATGTGTGGGGATACGATCTTGCAGTTTATTATCTTTTTCTTTAAATCGCTACGCTACTGTCTGAATTAACATATATTTTTCCTCCGTCAACTCTTTGTGAGAGTTGGCCGTAAAAGAACTCTACAGAAGTAGTAAATGGTGACGATTTCGCCATTTTGTTTTTGACTTAATGCAATTTTCTTCTTTTCAAGCCAATTCGTCAAGGACTCTTACCATGACACGGTAAAAGTACTGTGTGAGCATAAAATGTTGGACAAATGATTAATGGACATTTTATCAGTTTTTTGTCAACAACGATTGAGTGGAACGGCTCACATCAACACAGTGTAGTTACGCCTGCAGAAGTCGTTGTAAGTTGGAATGATCGCAATGTAGATGAATTCGGACCAATGGTGAGCCTATAGAATTGTTCAAGTAGCAGGAGACAATGAACTATGCCCAATGATTCAATAGAGTGAATGAAAATGATAATAAACTGCAAGATCGTATTGTGTGCATGTTTCAAAACAACAGGATTGGTAGCTCCATCAGCCAGTGGTTAAAAGAACAGTTTCCTTTCTATGGTGGGGTAGGACAGGATCTCTTCGTTGAGTTCTACAATTAGCATTTCCTTCTTGAAATACCTCCGACGTGAAACAAAGTTGTAAGAAGCGTTGTGGATTGACCCAAGACGGAACGATTTTTAGAAGTGTGGTCTCTGACACCAAAACCAGTGATGATGCTGTATTCATCAAAAGAATGTCTTCCACTCTGGGTTTGAACAGGAAACAGTTTAGAATACGTATCCCCACCGGTGCCTGCATTGTACGTTATCCTCTTTCCACGTATTTTTTTCTCTTCATCCTCACCCTTTCGTTCTTCCATTTATGTGCACTTTCAGACTTTAGGGTTTCGTTCTTTTGTTTTTTTGTCCTTCGTTTTTCGCTCTCCCGTTCGCGTTTCTCCTTTCAGTCTTTCTTTCTTACGTCATTTGTCTTTTGCCTTCGTCTTTTGCTCTGTGTTTCACTTGTCTTTCGCCATTTGCATCTTTCGTCTATCGTTACTTGAAAAATGGCGGACAAAAGTAAAGCTGCCAACACGAGTCGCCAGGATGACACCGTTCGCTTTCGTCTTTTGATCTTTCATTTTTTGTTCATTCATCGTTCGCTCGCCATCTACTTGTCGATCGTCTTTCGCTTTCCTGCAATCAGCTTTAAGAGTCACCGAGATGACAAAGACTTGCAGCTATTCAAGGCTTGACCAACAGGTTCGTCAATTTTTAGTTTGTAAAATGGTTCTTCCATTTTGACAACTGGTTGTGTATTTGCTTTCAAATACAACACATGTTGTTGAATCATCCTGGTAGAATGGATGGAAAAATCCATAGGTTCTCCATAAAGGTTGGTGCATTTAGGGGCTGCAACGTATCCTTAATATTCTTGACTTCGTTTAGGACAGTTACCGAATGGCAGACTGGTCAACGGCAGATGATTCCTAATCGCTTGGTAAGGTGATTTCCCCGAATGCATACATGCATTCTTTCCATAATATTTGCTCTCACTATCAATTTGAGTTTAGAATATTGACTTCGATTTATTACTTTATTAGGCCCAAATTGTAAAGACTTCAGGTTAGCTTAGGTAAAAATTTTGCATTTATGAAAAAGATAATCATGAAGCTTTTGAAAGATTGATCCATTGACATTAAATGCTGAGCGTATGCCTCTGTTGGAAGTGGAGGAACAGCAGGCATCACTGGCGTGGTAACGGCAGAGCAGCCGAGGACGGCCAGCAGGAGTAATGGATGGGCGGGGCAAGACGCTGATGCTGGGCGAGCTGCGAAGATCCACGGCAGGTGGCTTTCTTTCACTTCCCGAGTGATTCGTCTTCACTGCAGTGCCGGTATCAGTTCGCCTTCCATTGCTTTCGCTAACGTTTTATTTTAGTTTTGAGTATTTCGATTTCCATAAGTGCAGCACTAGCTGCGAAGATTCTTGACAGCTTTAGTTACTCCGAATTGGGCTATAATACTGGAGAAGTAGCCATGAACCGGCATCAAGTTCTGGTTGACGGTGATAACACAGCTTGCGAGAATAAAAAATCACGAAGCTCGAAAAACTGTTGTCTCCGATGTAGACAGCTGATAATTTAATGCCGGCTGGGACGAGAATGGGTAGCAGAGGTGAGACGTAGATGCTGGGTGAGTGGCGTCGAACCTCGGCAAGCGGCATTCCAAGTCTTTTGTCTTCTGTCCTTTCGCCAGCGATGTTTGCCAGCACATCGAATTGACAACGAATCAGTCGATCACGAACCTTTAGCTGTCCGGTCTTTCGCCGATGTTATTAAAGGAGACCATAGCCGCCGATCACATCGGTTGGTCATGGCGAGAAGGTCTGCAACAGGTCAGTGATGACTTTACGCCATTACATGGCTGGTATTCGTCTTTTGCATTTCTTTTGTCTACTTTCACTTTTATTCGTTCACACAGTGAACAGGAGGGAGCACAAGAGCACACAACTGAACAAGATGGGCGCTAGAGAATAAAAGATGACGTAATGTGGGTTCGGCATCTCCGTATTGTAGAAGGGAAGTGCAGGACTGCATTTCAGGGTTAGCGAGCAGGGGATTGGCTAATTCAATTAAATCTCTAGGGGAGAAAGGCATGTATATTTTCGTAGCAAAGTTACTTACCTGCAGGAGAATTGAAGTTCTCCGAGTACAGAACGACGAATCTGTGTTACAAGTTGGGACCTTTTCCTTACCTACAGCGCTATTTCATCAGTCCTATTACCATTCACAAAATGGCAATATATGCAAATTTCTATGTCATATCCGCTATCTCTCCTCATTCCCTGTCAGCTATGTCTCACCACTTGTTTCACGCAGCCTCTGGTGAGAATTCTGGCCGGGGGGCGATTTTATGTAACATAGATTCGTCATTCTCCACTCAGAAAACTTCAATTCTCTTGCAGGTAAGTACCTTACCCAGGTAGAATTATCATTTCTCCATCATGGGTCACTCCTCTCTGTGTTACAAGTTGGGAGGATTAAAAAACGTGCACTTACACTCGTGGATTTTTACTTGCCTACCCATCCTCAAGGCATTCCTCTGCCCCAGGCCACCCACGGGCCCCAGGCATCAAATGCTGCAGCACCCCCGTACGGGTCCCATAAAATTCTTGTCCCTGCAGCAAGGCCCAAGAGCCCTACACGACCCCGCAGACAATTCCAGGAACCAAGTGGCACGTGGCCATGCCGGCACCATCAGGATGGCTCTCTTCACCCCATCGGCTACCAGCTTCTGCACACACCGCCCGATCAGCAGGCACGGAGGGAACAAATACAGGATGAACCCGCTCCACGACACACTGAACGCATCAGGAAGCTCTGCCACGAGCACGTTTATGGAAAATGTTCCATGGCGTCCCGGTAACCTAGCTTCATACAGTAGTTACCTACTTTAATGTTTATTTTTCTCCCGCGCCCGTCCCTCTGGTCTTTCAACCGTCCCGGTGACCACGTTACGCCCGGGCATCTGCCCCAAGCCTCAAACCTGGGCAGCTGTGCAGTCGCCTTCAAAGCAAATACATCAACCTCTGGGGGTGCCAAACCTGTCATACACACACACTGAAACAGTCTGGGTGACTATTGAAAATCAACCCTCATTTCCTATCTGCCAACGAATGCATGTCTCCTGAAATAAAGCAGGCATCAATGACACAGTCGAGCCGCTGTTGCCAGCCCAACAATTTCCGAACCAAGCTCGTCAGTTCCCGGGACCGAGTCACGCCCCCCTGCTGCTGCACATAACACACCATAACCATGCCGTCTGACAGAATGCGAACTGATGCACCCTTCAAGTCCTCTTGAAAGGCCCTTCTTAACCATTACCAGGAGCTCCGTGGCATTGATGTGCAACCTCACCTTGCAATGCAACAAGCTGCCCTGTTCATTAACACCACCCAGCGTCGCACACAAGCCGAATATGTTGTCAGTACCGCCATCAGTTCCGGAACACACCACAGCAGACTGACCTCCGGTCCTCACAGTAAAAGGCACCACCAATCCATATCCAACCAGGAGCCCGCTGTCAACATCCCATTCGGGCAACCACACCGAGCCCAAGTGCGTAGTCGTTGTGCCTGAAACGGACGTGGAGCCTGCATCCACCACAACACAAACGACACTTTCGACCAAGCCCCAACAGGTGCTCCAGTTCCCGAACATACAGTCGTGTTTACAGCACAGTTCGCGGATTTCCTGCAGCAACCCCTGTTGTTTCAGTCCAGGAAACACCATCCTGGCCGCCGCCAAACCCACCTCAATCCCCAGATATAGTAGCCACTCTCATTCCCTATCCTATCTTGATCCCAACCTATCTCAAGTGGCCACTCTCATGCCCTATTCTGATCCGAAATGTATCTGAACTGGCCACTCTCATTCCCTACCCTATCCTGGTCCCAATCTATTGTAAGGAAAATCATAATCTTGGCACTTATAATTTTTTTATCGAACTAGTCACTGTTGGTGTAAGCGCAGGACAAGTTGGCATGTAAATGAACCATACCTAATGTCCTGAAATTTGCACAATGAAGAATTTTTTGGGGCAGAAATTGCATGACTGGTGTGAAATGATCTATCAAATTCTCCGGACATATTTCCGACCAAATATCGCTCACTTTCACACTGCAGATTGTTCAAATACTTGCAAATTTTCTATTGCCTCCAGCAATCTTCATCTTTCCTTGTTTACATGTTTTCGTTCCACTTCACTGTCAGATTGTTTTGCATTCGCATTCGAAACTGCCACAGTGCCAAGCCTCTGGCTTTGGTAAAGCCGTTCTGCTTCACTCGGCCCACTCGATTCATGAGGCCGATCGTTGTAAAGTAGTTTCCACTTTGCATCCAGTTTTTGCTCAAGATCTTAAGCTACGAGGTAAGTGGCATTGGGATTCACTATGACACTCATGAATCTGCAGGGCCCTACGAATCCTAATGTCACTTACCTCGTAGGTAAAGATCTTGAGTAAAAACTGGACGCAAAGTGGAAACTACTTTACAACGATCGGCCTCATGAATCAAGTGGGCCGAGGGAAGCAGAACGCCACGGCATTACCAAAGCCAGAGGCGTGGCACTGTGGCGGTTTCGAATACGAACGCAAAACAATCTGATAGTGAAGTGGAACGAAAACATCTAAACAAGGAAAGAAACAAGCAAACAACCCTCATATCGCCTGATGAAGATTGCTGGAGGCAATCAAAAATTTACAAGCATTTGAACAATCTACAGTGCGAAAGTGAGCAATATTTGGTTGGAAATACGACTGTGGATTTCTTGAAGCGCACGACTAATGTATTTCTTGACTCGATTATAATTTGAAAAAATCAATACACAAAGTTTTTTCGCTACAGAAATGGCACAGAAACAATGACATACTTCTTGCGGAAAACATTTGCTCTGCACATATCAGAATCAGATAAGACACAACGGCCAGTGCATAGAAAAAAAAAAAGTTCCTACCGTACTACATCTGCCAATTCTTTTCCAGCATGCTGACAACCCATAAGTGCAACAAAAAGACGCAAAATTTCATTTGTACCCTAAAAATGAAAAGGTAGAAAAGAATTAGCTTGAAATGGAAGACTACGGAAAACTCATAAGAACACGACGTCATATCTCATACACATAATACCATTAACGTAAATCGCAATTTCTGAAACCCTGTGCTTGTCCCCAGGCCCTCAACCTTATGCTCATCCCAAAGCCCCAATGGTGAATTTTTTGAAAAAAAAAAAAGCTTTATTTGATTTACATCAGATTTTATGATTTATCATTTTTATTTCAACTGTTTTTTTTTTTTTATATATTAAAAGTATTCAATCAAAAAAATCAAAACAGCACTACTCTATTCCAATTAATCTTTTACTCAACATCAGAGGAACATAACTATCGTTTGAAAACGTCACACCGCTTACTATGAAAATTCATCTTACAATACGTTGAAGAAATCACTGTAGACACGCTTATTTTCATAAAGTCGAGATATCACTTCATATCTTCGCAAATTTTCGATGATCAGTAGCCCTGGAGATGTAAATTCACAGGCGATCATCTTCTTCAGGCAGTCCACTTTAACTCAAAACATCGTCAACGACCGTTCGTCGTCTGCTAGGAATTTGAAGCGTGAGCGTGGCCACCGGTATTTGTTGGGTTGGTTTTCCATTTTCTTCTAGGCAACACACTGAGTTCGCCACGCATTAGATAGCTAATTCCACGATTTGAGGGTCCCTGGATATTCATCAGCACAGTCTTCGATCGGTTGTGGTGTTGAATAGCCAGGGATTCAAGGCTTCTCAGATGAGTATCACTTCTGGAGTTGGAGATTAGAAGCGTTTTTGTTCCTTCCCAATCTATCTTGTGTTGCATCTCCATGTGGTGGACTGCAATGCTGTTCGTTCACACTTTATTCCTTGTATCGGCGATGTGCTATTTCACTGTATTTCGAACTCCTTTTCTTGTTTCACCCACATAGACAGCATCACAGTCACCACACGTGACTGTACTACTCCTTCGTTAGTATTTTGAATACTTTTCAGGATCATTTCTTCAGCTTCTTGCTCTTCATCTTTCTTTCTTCCACCTGTCTCCGTTTTCTTCCGTCGTTTCTCCAGGAGTTCCTTAAGGCCCGTACTGTTTTTTGACGTAGGAGTCGACCCATTTTTCTTTAGCAGTTTTTGCACCTCATCAGTACTACCTTGAATGTAGGTTAGGGCAATTCTTGGTCTTTGTTCCTCAATCCCTCTGCCTTCCTCACTCACTTCTATTCTGGCTCCGTTTTTTTCTTTCTTTTTCTCCCTTCTTTCCTGGTCTATTCTTACCGATTTTCTTATCATTCTGTTCAGGCTTCCTGGTGGGTATCCTACATTTATGAATCTTCCTTTCGCCAGCCCAAGGTGGTATTTGGCTGTTCCGAGATCCATAGTATTCTGTATCACTCTGTTAAACTCGTTCTGTGCTATCGCTTTCAGTTGTGCCACAGGGTGTCCCGATTTGTAGGGGATTCCTCTTCGCGATGTTGTTGGTTTTTGATATGGTTGGTACCAAATCCTTCCATCTTTTTTCCTCGCCAGCATCACGTCCAAAAGTGGTAACCTGCCATCCTTTTCCTCCCCATACGTGAGTTTAATCTCTTCTACCCAAGGATTCAGAACTCGTTGCACGTTATCAGACTGTCCCTTCTTAAGTACGGTTAGGGCATCATCCACGAATGGAAAAGTTTCCATGACGAATCGGTCCTGTAACACTATTTCTGCTATTACCGGTGAGCTTGAGTACCCCATGGGGGCTCCTTTCACTTGCCAAAATATTACATCTTCATATTCAACATAAATGTTGGAAAGGAGTGCTTTTAATAGCGCCCTGTCTTTTTTGACTTTATGAAAATAAGTGTGTCTACAGTGATTTCTTCAACGTATTGTAAGGTTATTAGTTACGTGTTACGCATAATCAAAAGTGGATGGGATGTAAGTAAGTAAGTAAGTAGTAAGTAAAATGTTTATTTCCAAGAAAGGGAAAAGGGAACCAAAAAGCAAAGACCACTAACATTTGACCAAAAATTTAAAAACACACGACACAACAAATGCACTTGAACAAATACCCCGAAAAAGCAGTACAAATTCTGCTGTTTTGACCCCCAAAAGAACAATTAGAATTAAAATCTACGAAGATATTTGTAAAGATCACACTCTTCCAACATTCGATGGAAGGATGCCAACGAAACTGCAGAGACAACAGCAGCCGGGAGAGCATTCCAACAATTCAAAACCCGGTGAGAGAAAAACTGGGCACTGCAATTCAGGCTAGCCTTATGGACAGTAAGCTTATATGGGTGACCCCTAGTGCGTTGTGAATAGCATAAATTGAAGAGATTTGAAAAATCACCCCAAACCTGCCCGTGCAAGATGCCATACGTCAGGCAGAGATCAGCTTTCAATCGCGTAAGCTCAAGAGAGTCAAGACCCAAACGGGTGAGACGGGCAGCATAATCCAAAGATTTTAAACCAGGGATGGCCTTAGTAAAACTACGTTGGACTATTCAATCCAATTTATATCCCGCACCAAATACGGTGACCAAACAGGAGAAGAAAATTCAAGAATAGGGCGTACAAAGACCTTAAATGCCCAAAGGAGAGTGAAGCGATGTTCAGAGCGAAACGATTTGCGGATGGCAGCAGCCCGTTGCCTAGCTTTTTTTACAATACGATTACAGTGAGTTGAGAATTTGTGGTCACTGGTAATCCAGACCCCAAGGTCTTTGACACAGTTGGAGGTTGGAATCGTGTCACCGTTAAGGGTGTAATGGAACAGCTGATTGGAAGACCCAAAATAAGAGTCTCCGATTTACCTGGGGCAATAGGGAGTTGCCAGTCCCCTGACCAACCATGTAACTCGTCAAGGGCAGCCTGCAAACAGTCCGAAGTGACCTGGTCGAAAACCTGGTAGTGAAGTTTAACATCGTCAGCAAATTTAATTAAGGGCACATCAACTGTGGATATTTGTAGATCACTGACGTACAACACGAACAGGAGTGGGCCGAGTACAGAGCCTTGTGGAATGCCACTAAGCACATCAGTTGCCCCAGATGTTGACTCCCCCACAACAACACGCTGTGTACACCCAGGGAGAAAGCACGCTAGCCAACGATGTCCCTGTTACCAATCGGCACTTCCTTTTCCATTGCATAAAATTTCCTTTAATTTATGCAATTTTGTCACGACCTCTGCGTCACTTCCGGTTCCCTACCTCGCTTCCTGCCACACCTCTAGATCCCACTGTCGGTTGCTTCCCCAGTGCTGGTGACCCAGACCTGTGCCAGTGGAGGCGGGCAGGTCATGAAACTAACACAGCTTCGTCGGATTCTACTCTTCTGAGAACTTCGATTCTCCTGTGAGAAAAAGTTCTCTGGTAGAATCACCATTTCTCATTCATATAATCACTCCTCGCTGTGTTACTTTTGAGACGGACTCTAACCATGGCGCAGCACCAGCAAACCATTTACTGCTGCACCAGATCCTTCAACTGCAGGCACTGCAATAGCTGCTCTTGCTGTAAACGTTGGATACGACGGTGAAAATCACTGTTGCCTCCTCGGGCAACACCCATGACTGGTGTACCCATTCCGCACTCAACACCATCTCCCACCAGAGCAAAGCCTGGTGAGACCCTTCTGTTCTCCAACCGCCACAGGCCCCTGCCCAGTCCCACGCCAATAAATTGTTTGCAGAAATCGCATGTGAACGTGCCCTTTTTAGCGTGTAGGACACGCTCTCAGGCAAACCCAACAGCTGCTAAAGGTCACTCGCTGTCACTGTCTTCCGAAACAACCACTTGCGGATGACTCGCAACTACCGACTTGTTTGCAATCTGACAGCACGAGACTCCCCCACTGCAAGGCTATCATAATGCCTTTTTTACAAACCGCAACTGCTGCGTGGGAACCAACACACTATTCTCGTATTGTGGCAAGAACCCCAATCTTACAAGCATTCCTAACGTCTGCTTCACCCCTTTTAATGTATTCGCTCCAATGAGTGCACCAAGATGTTTGTAAAATCATCAAAGTATGTGAAGACGAACACACCTTTAAACCTAAGCAAACGGAGCACTGCCGAAGCAAAAGTCCTACATACACCTGGAGCCGAAGCCCAAGCACTCAAAATCGATACACAAGCATTACAAGCATTCCTAACGTCTGCTTCACCCCTTTTAATGTATTCGCTCCAATGAGTGCACCAAGATGTTTGTAAAATCATTAAAGTATGTGAAGAAGAACACACCTTTAAGCCTAAGCAAAAGCAGCACCGTCGAAGCAAAAGTCCTACATACACCTGGAGCCGAAGCCCAAGCACTCAAAATCGGTACACAACACGCTGCCAGGAGAACAGAAAACTGTCTCCTTGACCTTCCGCAACAGGAACAGCATAAGAAACTTGTGACACGACAATTTTTGCCCTGAACCAACCGACTTCTAACTGTGCACCACTTCAGATAATGTGCCCCATACACACACCTCGCCGAACAGCAGCACACAACACAGTCCTAGGTCCACACTCACCACTTCTTACAAATCAATAATTCCTGGCGACGCCCCAATTGGCCTCCAGGCACCTTCACGGCGAACCAAGCCTGCTGCAGTCCATTCAGCCGCCATTGTGCAAACGTTTGCGTTATTATTTGCACTCACGTTTTCGGTATTACTTGCAGTTAGCACTCTTTCCGTTCGTGCCAGCCAGACAATGTCGTAATTTTCAGTATACTCGTCTAGCACGCGATAGATACATATAAATATATTTCTAATTATTCTCAGGCCTGCGTACAATTTCAAGTACGGAAACTCAACCACCCCCTCGCAACATCGCGGAATCATAATAGAAAACGCAGCGCAACATTTTCGGGATTCATCGCCTCGCAACATTTGCGGAATTGCCACGGCTCGTCCCGTTTTCTACATCGTTTGTGCTTCAGAACAATACGCCGTTTCCCTTTGATGACACCACATCAATTTCAAGAAATTACTCACCAGAAAAAGGCGTTTCCCATAGCTTCGTCTCCAAACGTCTGTCGGCGGCCCAACCAACTGGCCAGCGCCATCTTGTTTGATAGTACTACCATACGCCTCGCCTCGATTGCTGGTGGAATGAACTGGGTAATATTAAACGCCTCGTCACATTGACGGAATTCTCCGCTCGGTATTTCATATCTCTCTACGTCCCTCGGACGCATTCTCTCCTCAGACGCGTGTCCGGAATATCGTCAGCATGACCCACACGCCGAGCTCATGATTCTCCTTTGGCATAACGCATCAATAGCAGTTGAAGCCATAATTCAGTTCAAATTCTCGAGATACCTGACTCGCGCTCAGAATGTTTTCAACTTGCCGTGCCAACGGTAAAAGAGACAGTGGTATCTAGAGGTGTGGTACAAAGCGAGGTAGGGAACCAGAAGTGACGCAGAGGTTGCGACAAAATTGCATAAAGGAAATTTTATGAAAATGAAGGAAAAAAAAGTGCCGATTGGTTAGAGGGACATCCCAAAAGTAAACAGCGAGGAGTGATTATATGAATGAGAAAACATTGTGCAAACACAAATCAAATCAACAATCTCAGGAGGGTTCTGTTCTTCAAACAATGAGTGCATGTGCAAAATTTTAAAAATGCAATGTTAACCCAAAAGATGGTAATTGCCCCCTTTTTAACTAATTCAAGTACGTACTTACCCGTTACTATATTGCATTTTGTATAAAAACATTCATTCCGTTTTTTATAGCTTTATTGGACGTTTAGCGTTATCCGAGAATAGTTGTTACTATTGTAATCCGTAAGTCTGCAAGGTTACTTTGCCACTAATGTGTAAATTTATGACCAATAATATATTTTTGTTCTCCTGAAAAATTTACTTTTTGGCACTTGCCCCCTTATTGTTGGACGCGACAGATTTTCCTGTGCACCGAGTGTCCCTTACCACCTCATAGGTCGTTGACTTTGGTGGTGTATCTTTTTTATGTGACATGTATTCTTATATAAACATATGTATACATTTTGCGATTAAAAATAATGAAAAATTTCAGTATTTTTTTAATCGCAGAAAGTATACATATTTTTAGACTGTCTGAGAAGGAGCAGTAGACCTTGGAAAGTCAGTATTCTAAGTGTTTCATACGTATTGCAATGACGCTGTAGTGTACTGGGAAATATTTCTTCACCTTCGCCCACTTCATCTACTTTGGGCTAGTTTTGTTCTTGTTTGTACCGCATAATCACATAAAGAAGCGCTATAAAGTATCAAGTTTCACTAACTATTAAGTAACAACTAACTTCACACATTTATTTTCTTACCTCAAATATGAGGCAAATTCTGGCGTCTCGTAGGTACCTTTCAAACGGATATTCAGTCATGTAGCCAAGACCGCCAAGAATTTGAAGGCATTCACTTACGCACACCCACGCATTTTCGGAACTAAATATCTTCAGAAAGCAACAAAAAAAATGGCGTCAGAACAATCATTCATTGATCAAATTTTGTTGCGATTCAAAAATCAAACAATGGTATCGTACCATGAGGCACACTTGTTAAACCAAACAAAGTTGTACAAATTTACAAAAAATATAACCATGGGACAAATTTAGAAAAATATAACACCCAGGCTTCTCGGATGGGTACGCTTTTCAGTTATAAGAAAAGAAAAAATCAAGTGAAAAAGTAATCGCCATAAAACCATATTCAGCATTAAAAATTTAGACACTAGGCTTTTTTTATTTTTTTTATTCAACTATCAATGATGCCCTCAGATAAAACTAGAGGAGCTGATGAGGTCAATACTCAATACAACTGGTCAAAAAGAAAAAGTATTTTTGTAAAATGCTATTACTTTATCTATTTTACTCCGATGTTTTTTTTTCTTCAACAATTTCTTAACAGTTTGAGCGGAAACTGTGATTCGGAAAGTTCGTTTCAAAATGATTAAAATGCCAGCAGGCTACAATGAAATGTAAAAATTTATCAAAATTGACAAACATATTAACCTAGAGATGACAATCAGGATTTCAGAAAAAAAAATTACCCACAAGTAGCTAATGCACCCAATTGCACTTGTAAACACATGTTTAACCTTGCATGGACTAAAACACAGACAGAAGTGCTTGCTACAACAGGAAAATTCTAAAATATACTATGTTTGGGGTATAAGTATATGATCGTTTTCAACCAAATTTCGTGTGACATAAATATAGATGCAAACTTATTTAAATTGCTTTTTGGACTTAAATGACAGACTGCCCGAGCGGGGAATTGAACCCATGACCTATGAAACCAAAGGTCGAAGTCCTACCGCTAAACCAAACTGACTCCGCCTAAAAGGAAAAGTCCATTGGCAGCATTTAACACACAGACATATACATCAATATAAACACATGCTTTCCTATCACCTCTGGAAGGAGCGTTGTTTGTGCGCCACGCACAGGGCCGGATTTATAAGTAGGCCCGAGAGGCCCGGGCCTATAGCGGCACTTTTTTAGGAGCGGCATGACGGCTTAAACATATTGTAAGTGAGAAAAGTTCGTGCGAGTTTTTGCGGGCACTCGCCTTTCGTGATAATTTATTAACTAAAAGCTGGCGCCATCCAGCACTGTTGTATCAGTGCTGATTGAGCGTAGAATCGGTGCTACACGGTAGGTGAATACGGTGTACTAACTGTTTCTGTAAAACGTAGTTACATTATTTACGAACTTTTCATTGTGTGGCCACTCTGTGTTGGGTTGGTTGTCGTGCGTTGATCATAGTAGCGAAATAAAATGAGTAGCCATGAGCGAGTAAAACTAAGCGGCGTTCAGTACAAAAAAAAAAACTAGTGGGAAACAAGGGAAGAAAGGGACAAGGCCGTAGCAAACAAATCCCTAGAATTTCTTAATCTACAGTAAGTTCAAAGGGCAACAGCAATAGGTTACTTTTAATTACTTTGATCAGTAACATTCATACTTTATTTTTTGCCCTACCAAATTTTTATGGATCGCAAACGAAGATACAAATTAAGGTGCTGGTTGGGGATTGGGGACGAGGAGCTGAATTAAACATTCCGTAAGTGTCTGGGGGAGGGTAAGTTTTGGGTTAGGCCTACAGGCGGCAAGAGCATAAATCCGGTCCTGGCCACACACCAAGTGAAATCGAGTGAACCATACAGTAATGCATGAAATTAGGAATTAAACATGACGGGAAAACAAAATGGGCTCGACAAGTCTTAAATAAATATGGATGTAAATCTATTTATGTTGCATTTTGGATTTAAACAGGCCGTTTCAGTATGGCTTAACGGTGAAACTTCTGCACTTCGTTTCAAAGGTCGTGGGTTCAAGTCCTCACTCAGGCAGTCTGATGTTTAAGTCCAAAACGCAAAGAAAATAGGGTTGCATCAATATGTATTTAACACTTCTCGAGCCCATTTGGCTTTCCGTCCTGTTTAAGTTACTTGTGAGGCTGAAAAACTGTAGAAATTGATTTGATACCTTGCTGACCGTTCCTTGCCTTAGCTAACCTGATATGATTAGGCCAAGCAGGCCTTCAGGAGGGCGCGCAACAAGTGGCTTTTTTGTGAATAATGTCGATCTGGAGGCAGAATAAGCCTGACAAAGCGGTGGATAGCTCCAGGTAGCATCGATTTTTATTTTGGGTATAGGACACTATCATTTTCCGTTCTTTGGCCATTTCAATGTTTATACCCAATGACACATAACAATTGTTTTCGACACGGTTTGTACACAAGAGACTAAACCATTTTCAAGGCCTCTTCAAAACTTTTCAAGGCCAACTCTACTGCCAATTTCAAGGCCGTTTTGCACAACAAATTGTTAAAAATTACCTTAAAATAAATTCATTCTTTTTGCTAGCCTATCATCAATACGTAATTGAATAAACATCCATTTAAAAGTTAATTATTTAGCCCACATCGCGGGACAAGTTGCCTTTCCAATAATGCATTTATACGTGAATGTGAACGAAAATACGTCGTATCGTTAACAGAAGATCAGCATTAGGCTGACGAACTATTTTGTATTTATTTATAAATTTAAGCATAAATTGACTGTATTTCATCAAACAAAGTACGCTAACAAAATTCAAGGCCATTTCAAGGCTATTACAAAACAAAATGCCAATTTTCAAGGCTTTTGGTTTTGAAATTAGAACAATGGAAGCAGTTTGTGCCTTCGTGACTTGCTGCACATCTCTGATCAGAGAAAGCTGACGACATCTCTTCTATGAAGGGGCTGACCACATTGCAGAAACCTGGAGAGCAATAAGTGGCTATCGTATTTGAATTGGGGAGGCGCAGAGAGCATGACTAGGTAGCATGAAGCATGCATAAGTCCAGGGCTGGCCTTCACTAATATTATAATAGCAGTGTAATAGGTTCTTCCTCCTCCTACACAGTGAAACCAACGGACTTCACTGTTCTCCACATGTGGACATGGTGGGTTTCCCTGCACTTCACATGGGGGCTTCCTTGTACTCCACATGCGAGTCCAGTGGTTCCCTTACGCTCCAAATATGAGGCCAATAAGCATCCATTCGCTTCACATGCGAGTACAGTGGACTAGAGTGCATCCCATTCGTTAGTCCAGTGGGCTTTCCTGCATTCCACAAGAGAATCTACGGGCTTCGCTGCACTTCACATATGACCACCCCTTCACTCCCCATTTGAGTCCAGTGAGCTTCCCTGAATTTCAAATATGAGAACAGTGGGTTTACCTACAAGCCTCATGTGGGCTTCCCTGCACTCCACATGCGATTCCAGTGGTTTCCCAGTAAGCCTCCCTGCACTTCACTGTGAGTCCAATGGGATAGCATGCAACCCACAAGTTAATGCACCCCACATGCGAGTGCTAGGGGAGTTCACTTGTCAGTACAGTTGGGTTTCCGTGCACTCTCTCATAGGGTCCAGAGAGCCTTCCAGCACTCCAGATGACAGGTCAGTGGGTTTCCCTCCAGTTCACATTTGAGGCGAGTGAGCCTCTCTGCACTTTACATGTGAATATATGGGGTAGCATGCCCTCCACAAGCAAGTACAGTGGAAATTCTTGCACTCCACATGAGAGTCCATAAGGGTTCCCTGTGCTCTCTACCTGAATCAAGTGGGTTTCCCTTAACTCCATATGTTGGCATCCTGACACTCTCGAGTCCAGTGAGTTTTTCTGAACTCCATACGAGTAGTGTAATTGCCTGCACTTCACGTGCAAGTCCTATGAAATGAATAGCATTCATTGTCATTATACGCAGGAGCAGCATGGATGGGCGCTGGGCAACAGTACAAATACTGGGATTTAAAAGGGCTACATCAGACAGCATCTACCATGACCGCTCTCTTGGATGAATAGGGCCTGCCATGAAACTTTCAGTAGCACGCACAACTAACAGGAATTAGTGAGAGTAAATGTAAGCACGAAGTTTTGAACTCCACTTGACTTGAAAACTGTAAAATTGCGAAGGTTTTATCACTTCCCATCAACAAATTCTAATTTTTCACTACACCAGCTTTACTGACGTCTTTCCAACCTTCGTAATCCCAAGTTCTAGATCTTTTATTTTCGTAGATTGTAAGGCAAATTATGTAGTCTTTTACTTTAAACCATTACGCCTATTCACTAACTAGCCTGAAATATTATGAATGTTGAATAAAAACAGTCAGAACTGATGTGAATCATGGAAGCTGACAAGCAGCTTACAATTATACGCTGTTTTAACAATGCAGTCTTTCCACTTCCAACATTGACAGGCAATTTTAAAATATTGTAAAACCTTCTAGGTGAGTGTGAAACTCGAGTTTCGGAGTTTAAAAAAAAAACCTCCTAAATGTCAACCAGAATACCTAAAGCGCCTTAAAATCACAAACCTGGATTATGGAGATTCTCATTGCTGCAATGGTAATTTTTGAATAATTTCCAAATCTAACTCCCAATTCTAAAATTTCAGAAATCGTCTTCTTCACAGACTGGATGACAGATACAACTATATCACTTCAACAAAATGTTTACCGTTCTTCATTCCAGTTAGAAGTAGTTTTTTGCCTCGATTAAGAAACAAAGTCGAGTTTCGGGGATTGAGGGGTTTGAGTTAAGCTCAAGTTCCTTAAAAATCTTCACCGTTCACCTACCTTGCATTAACCTATCTTACTCACTTTAACCATAGCTGCCTCCATAGCACAATCAGGTTGATCATGTTGGTCCAGGATACCAGCTGTCAAATATGCCATGCTTTCCATAGCATATGTTGCACAAGCCATTCGTGCAAATTTCTCCTACAAAGAATTGGACACCATCAAATTACACTGGAATCGTACTGGTATACGACCGCGAGTAGTAAAATAAAAGTGTATAACTCACCTTAATCAATTCAAAATCTGTAAGGGGAGAATTGAATTGCTTCCTACTGATTGCGTGTTCAGCAGTCAATTCTGTGAATAAAATAGTATACTGTTGATAACTAGCGCTAAGGCTGTACAGAACTGAACATGGCCGAACACGGGGCGCGTTCGGTTCGTGTTCGGCCTTTCAAAAGAAAAATACGAAACTAAACGTATTCCACTTCCAATTAACAGATCTTGATGCTTGAATACACCATTTTGAAAGTTTTCCAGCCAGCTTTCTGATGGTCGAAACTACAATTTCCTAGCTATAACCATTCAGAAGTTAAAAGGGAAAATGTAAAGGTTGAGATTTTTGTGTGCTCAAACCGCAAGTCCATGTGAACATACGTGCATTTGTTAAGAAACTTGTACTTTAATAAATACATGAATCTGCGCGAAGTGAGTTTTATTGTAACGGTTGAATGGTTTGGTACATTTTTGTTCGGTTCGAAAGTGTTCGGAGTTCGGCTCATTAAGGTTTGTTCAGTTCGGCTGATAAATTGGTGTTCACTACAGACTTAATCCTTTCCCACTCACCCACTTTTCCAAGCTTAACCCTCCTCCTCCTCACAAGAAAGCAAGAAGAAAATTGTCAAGGGACAGCTATGTGCTGCAGTGAAGCATCTCGCTAAACAAAAACAAAAGGAAGTAGTCGTAGGCCTAGGTTTAAACAAAACTATTAGACTTCACAAATTTTGATGGTTAAACGGGTTCAAATAAGAGAACCAGAAAGCAGAACGTAAAAATAAAAAGGAACTTGGCGGCAGCATTGGAATTTTCTTTTTTTTTTTGGCATCAGGGACAGCCAATGACAACAGCAATCCAAATAACAACAGTGTCACATGCACACAGTATCCAATTTTTTTTAATGGGGGTAGGTAGCCTAATGGTTAGCACGACCATTTCATGTACAAGAGGTCCTGGGTTCGATACTGATCTCAGCCACCCCTGGATTTTTTCGGGAAGAGAAGGGCCCTGTGATGCCTCGTGCTTATGTCGATTGTGGCATGTAAAGATCCTAGGAATTTCCGATTGGAATTATCTAGCAAAATTGTCCCTCTCTCCTTCTGGCGCCATACGGCTGGGAGCACGGCAAATTTACAGCATCCAATTTTTGGTGTGTTGAGGATTTTTTTTTTAGGTTGGGCGGGGGGGGGGGGGAGGCACTAAGGTGAACGACATTCTGCAAAACAATTTCCAGCTCTGCACAATCTGACTAAACAGCAATCGCACTCATACGAGGTTTCTACACTTCTACTCCCTGTAGTTTTCCTGTTTTTGGCACAACACTGAATGCAGTATCTTGACAATTCGATTGTTGAAAACAGATTGCTACGCACATTTTCAGAATCAAAATACTGTACGAGTATTCTTGCAAATTTTCAACAGACCGACGACGTGTCCTCATCAGGCCTAGCCTACACAACTCAAACTTTTGTAAACTACATCGCCACCGTGGAAATTAGCGTTCGAAATCTGCGCTCATGCATGGCATGGCCTCATATATATATCGTGCTGGTCCATCCACTGCTTCGTGAGTCGCTTGGAAAATTCACCTGTTGAAAATTTGCAATTCATCATTTGAAAATTCGCTGTTGAATATTTGCAAGAATACTGGTACAGTATTTTGTTTCTGAAAATGTGCGTAACAATCTGTTTTCAACAATCAAATTATCAAGAGTGATGAACTTTCAGAGTAGAAGCCGTTATGGAATTTTCAATGCAGTATCTTTTTCTACCTGCACAATTGACTAATGAGTGTCCTTGTAATACGTTTGGCCGAACAATTTCAACTGTTTTCTTAGATGGCTGCACTTCAGTTTGAGTTTTGTGACTGGAAAAGCCTGCAATCAAACTTCTGGTAATGGCAAGTCGAAAGTTTTATTTGATTTGTGTTGTTTCTTTTCTACGTCTTGATACTGGCTTGTTGGTCACAAGATACAATATAAATGCATTGCATAACATAAAGTTTATCAAAGCCCAGACCAGTTTTTGAACTACTGTACGTCATAGTACGATCAGACTTGGTCGACGCCAGATTCGGTATAACAGCTGTACAATGTAAGAACTTCAGGTATTTCTAGCAAAACTATTTTGCAACTCTTTCACTACAGAATCATTCCCAACATTAGTTGCAACAAAGTTAACATTACGTTTGTCATGCCAAACACAAGCAAGAACATTTTTTTCACTTTGCACTACTTTCCTTTCTCCTGGCTTCAATTTAGATTTTTAAAAGGACTTATGATAATCCTTATGATTTTCTCATGTGGTTGCAAAACAGCAAGTTTAATTGTCAAGCAAATGTTCAGTTAAAACAACTGAAGAAAAATTTTTTTAAAAAAATAAATGGTGATAAGTTCCAAGAACTGGAACAGCCATTCTTGTAACTACATCATATCCGCAACTACTTGAAGAGTTGGTGGATTTCCCATTGTAAACTTCAAAGTTACAGCAATATCCGTTTATACTATCGGATAAACACCACCACTTTATACCTCATTTAATTGGCGTAGCAGGCATACGTTGCTGAAAAAAAATCTAGCATCCTACTTCATCATGGCTTCATCTACTGCTAAGTTTTTTTTAGTTTTATAATGTGTTTGAAACTTATTCAAAAGCAGTGTCATCAGCGGCCTATGTTTTTTAAATTTAACAATTGTGTTTTCCAGAGCGCTGGTGAAGATTTAGAGTAAAAACTATGACGGTGAAAGAATACTTGTTAGTGGCTACGAACGCACGAGACTTCATTTTAATATGGCGACTAGAGCACTTCCGGTTTTGAGTTAGCAGCACTGAAATAACGGAAAAAAAAATCACAGCTGACTAATTAAAATACTAAAATTAAGTACCCAACACTATTAAATGGCTGAGTAAAATGGGAAGCTTATTAGAAATATATTAACACATAAAAAAAATGTTTTAAGCTCTAAAAGGCCTAACAGCTATTTCCAATGACACCTAACACTGTATACGGGATCATAGTTTTGTTGACCACGATCGGGTTGTTGATCCTTATCAGCGATTGCAAATACTGTGTTCATTTCTCGTATCTACTTTTTAGCATAGGTTTTGCCACACCTTCACAAAAAAAAAAATTGTCTTCGCCCAATAATCTTTAGGGGAGTTAATGAACGCCCATCACAATATTTATTCTGAAGTACACTTTCATTTCATCGATATTCGTTGGATGCCATCGCTGATCGTCTGGGTTAGTTTGCTGGGTGCATACATTTGTTTGATCGGCTACATCAGTAAAAAATTCACCCGGAATAAATGCGGCCATTGATGTGTTTACGGGGCCTAACCCATTTTTTCAGTCGTAACTTCCTCCAAATCTGATTCCGATGACAAATTTTCTGAAGACGATATTTCACTTACACTTATATCAGATCCTTTACCATATGCCAACACAACTAATTGCGAATAACAGTACGTCAGCTTCCGTAAAGCCTTCAAATTAGTCAGAACTATCGCCATCGCTTTCCAGCCACGTCACTCCTATTTCCCTCCTCTTGCCCAGATGTGCTCAGCTATGAAGCCTTCCTGAAATTAGCTCTCTCATTAGCTGGTTTCAGTTTGATAAAGTGTAACAACGATTTAATTGGCTAAAAGGCGTACTAGTACCGTTACGATGTGCTGCCATCTATAGAGAAACAGTTGAAGCTTTCCCATGCGTTTTTTTTAATGTATTCTGAGCTTTAATATAATGTTCACCACTAATTTCACACATTTTCAAAATGAAGACCCTCCTTAGTCTTGCTAATTTCGACAAATCTTCATATGACTTCATCAGGCTCTCAGACAAAGGTTAGTCGAAAATTAGCAACTAAGAAGTCTTCGTTTTGAAAATATGCGATATTAAAGATCGTAGTGAGTTTCAAAGTGATTCTAATAACATTTTTTTACCGATATTCTGAGCTATTCTGTGCACTCCAAACGGCACCAACCGATCGCGGGTGGCCGCGAGTAGTTGGAGGAGGCCGAGACACGGTGTTTCTGGGTGGTTGCACACGGTTTTAGTGGAAGAGGGTTAACTAGCACCGATTCAAACTATATTATGCAATGTTTTTTGTTTTTAATTTGTAGTTTTATCGTCCAGCTACACTAAGCAAATTAATCTTGCTCGGAAACTTCGGAAACCAACCGAGCACGTTTTCAGTGCAGCGATGATATAATTTTCAAGTATTCTTAAGATAAGGCTTCGGGGAGCAGTGTCGAAAGTTTTTTTTGGATGTGACTGTCAACAATGTTGCACAGGCAGCCAATAGGAGGTTACTTAAAGTGAAGCTACAGTGCAGCCAATAATATTACCAGTAAGTGGCAGCATGGCTTCCGCACGGGTTAAAGTAACCTGTGAGGAAACCACGCTGCCACTTATTGATGATATTGTCAGCTTCACAGTAACTAAAGCGCTGACCTTTAACTAGCATTTTGAGCAGCAGATACTGTACAAGCCGCACCCAGTAAAAAAGGTCTTACCAACAAAATAATAATAAGTGCATTCAAGCCAAACATTTTCTGCACAATTCATGATAAGTAAAGATGTGAAATGTTCATATTAATTAATCAGCACACAAGCACCTTATGTTGTAATTTTGCATTAGTCCTGTTAAAATTAGAGGTGAGCAGCATTTTTTTATCCATTTGGTGGCCATGTTTGTTTAGAATAAAAAATGTAAGATAAATTGGTATTTAGAAATAACTTCAGAATGGTTGTAGATAATGACTTGAGGTTTACACCATTGGAAAGCTGGTAAAAAAAAATGTTAAAATGGTATATTTGAACCTCAAAATTGGACAATATTTAGCAAAATTATCATCGCGTCTACATATAAGCTGCATGCAGGTTGCATTTATGGGCAAAAATATTTCGAAAAAGTGGGCTTATATGCGAAACAAACGGTAATATCCCTATTACCAATGGGGATTATGAATGCTATTTAAATGTATCGTTTTGCTGGTGAAGCAAAATTTCTAAAACCCAAGTGCAAAAAAAAGTCATTTAGAATTTTGGGTTCGTTGGGTTTGGAAGGATTGTGAGTGTGGGTGCCGGTGGCTTAACTGCCTGACGAAGACAACCAGTAAAGGTTGTCGAAAATTCGCAAGTTTCGAGGCAAACACCTTTGAAGATCTTTGACTTTTGGTTTTGCGTGATCGAACTGTGAGTATAAGTCATGAACTTGAACCAAAGTAGAAATGCTGAGTCGACCAATTTTTCGGTATTCAAAACTATTAATTCGTTTTCCGAGATCTTACTTATGAGTTTCTTTAGTACTCCAGCCATGGAACTTCCCATACTGAAGCGGCCACTGTTCAAGATATTCATGGCAATCTACGGGACAAAATAACAGGAATTATTACACAGGTTACCAGTATAATGCAGGATAGTTTTGATTTTGAGAGAGATGATTCAGTTAAGCCAGACAACTGTGTTGTGCACAGTTTTCTGGCTTAACTGAGTTATCACTCTCAAAGCAGAGCTATTCTCACCTTGAAACCACCCCCGACTTCTCCCAATACATTTTCCACGGGTACGGGCGTATTATCAAAATGTAAAGAACACGCTACAAAAGAAAACTTTTCACATTACTGAGCATCTGTAAAACTCATAAGCACCACATATAAAAAAAAACAAAAAAAAAACGCAGAGCCACAGATTAGTGACAGAGAAAAAAATATGAAAATTCACACGAGTTTCCATTTACTTATGTAGAGCTACAGTGGCTAGTATGACAGCTTAGGCTTTTTCTACTCTCATAATCGCAACACGAGTCATGGTAATCGGGCTGTATTTTTAATTTAACATCGTGCTTTACATGCGTTTACAATTTTTATTCTGCAACCTTTAGCAACCTGGTAATGCATTACGAGTTGTGCCTAAAGCCGAAGAGTAAGAGATGCAACACACTAACTGAACGTCTGAAAAGGGAAAGTTCTGAATGGGGAGTAATTTTGAAAGAATGTTTCATGGTGTACGTGAAAACAATAAAACGTACCATCACCTGCATGGCGCTTCAGTGCACAACCACAACGTACTGTACATCGCCTATTAAACACCCAAGCATGGGCTGTTAAAATTAATTCGATAAATTCATTTTTCAAATCTCACTTCGGTCCAGGGACGGTGTTTACATGTAACTCCATTACAGAAATTCTGTGTTTATGCAATCATTCACGTATGTGATCTGGGTCCAGCCTAGCATTATCGCTATACTTTTTTTCTTTTTTCTTGAATTTACTTTGTTAGTTATTGAGTTTGCTTTATGTACGAAGCCTACAGGAGAAAAATCATGATTTCAGGGATAATTTTATAATTTATGTGAACACAAATACCACCAATGAGACTCAACTTCAACTAGTCTCTTAAATTTTCGAAGAAAAAATTGTCCTTTCTTCATCATCAGAAGCACACGAAAAAACGGTGAAAAATGTTTGCTAAATGATCCAGGAGAAATTTGAGTCTCATTGGTGGTATTTGTGTTCACATAAACTATAAAACGTCCGATTTTAGCCACTGTAGTCGCCGATTACTGGAATTCAATAATTCAGGGATAAAACATTGATCTTTAAATGCATGACGCTTTTAACCAATTTCTAGCAGAATATTAAAATTTAAAAAGAGAGGGGGGGGAGGGGCTCTAAATAGGTTAATAATAATAATAATAATAGAAGTTGTCAGCCAATAAGCTAATAGCTTGTTATTAGGCCCAAGCGGCAGATGTTAAGTGGAAGGTTTTACCACCAGCAGGAACAGTTGTTTTTTGCCGCATGAGGGAGGAAACCGGAGTACCCGGAGGAAACCCTCGTGCAACGGGCGGGAAACAACCGGAGAAAAACCCATACATATACACTTCCCTTCCCAGGATCGAACCCTGGTCGGTACGAAGCCAGAGATGTACAGCTGGGACCAAGACGCCTATCGAATCTGACGCCCCAGTGCTCGCAGCTACCCGTGCACCCACAATTTATTTCACAATTTCTGACCTAAAAGCATTTTAGGTGGTAGGTCGCAGCTTTGCTAAAGCTGTTAATAGGCGATTGTAATAGTTTTTATTTTCTTTGAATTGGGATATAATCCCAATAAAATATCCCTCAATCTTTCGTTGGTTGAATACAACTAAAAAGGTTTTCACTTAGAATACACTGATACAGATGTCTGGTTTCGATGTTGAAAAAACATCGGCCAGTATCAGGTTCCAATATCTAAAGACACGACACTTAAAAAACTCAAGTGAACTAAGTTACATTCTACACGGAGTTAAATTTAAGTACGAAGTCATCATAAAAGATAAAATTTCAGTAGGCCTGAAATTTAGCGTTCAGAAATTCAACATCAGCACATCTGTTGTAAAACAATGTAATAAAATTATGGATTTCCCATTAGTGGAGCGCAATTTTCTTTCGGACTTGTCCCCGATGATGATGGCCAGTATTAGCCATTGAAAATTTGCCATTTTTTGTGGTCAATTGTCGACTGGAAACGAGTACGAATTCGAAATTTTGGTGTTATACATGGCTATTACTTACTGTTAGAGCCTCTGATGCCTAGTTTGTGCTCCGGTTTACCATTTGTAACTCCACCAAATGCTCTCTCAACGATAAATGCGGTGACTCTTTCAATTATAGCACCCTAAAAACAAAACGCAAGAATAAAAGCAACTTCAGTAAGAAGCACGAGTGTGAATTTGAAGAGAGTCAAGTTTGTGGCCAAAATCTAGTATTGAGTAGCGTCTTGAGTATCTGGTGAAATTAAATTGGTTTTCAAACCTTTTCCTTCCAATTTGTTACGTGTTTCAACTATATAATTTTACCTACGTACTGGCCTCTTATTATACCAGTGGAAAGGCTCTCGTAGAGCAACTGAATTTGGTACGACGGAATACCAAACTTGGTAAAAAATTGGCAAACTTAATTGGATTTTGGTTTTTGAGTATGGCGCTAGCCCATCAGCAGTTACTTGGCTCGGACGTTGTGAGTTTCACGCGGCCCAGCACTCTAAGACAAGCTGCAGTACAACCTCTTGACAACAAATACCGCAGGGTCTTCAGAATGGTATTGTTGCCGAAGGGTTTTTGTTATTAATAAAACCTCACAACGGTATTATCGCCTATAATACAACGAGTGCTTCTATGAAATCAATAATTTGTGCGTTTTAGCAAGAAACTCCTTTCCAGATTTAATTTGTTGAAAAGGAGTTGAGTGCTAAAACGCACAAATTACAAATTTCATAAAAGCACGAGTGGAATTCGGTTAGAGAATTTGTGTTTTCCTTTCCATAAAACGATTCGCCGAAGTGATTTCGTTTTAGGGTTTCACTTTCGATTTGCAGGGGAATTATCAGTGTAATTTGGTTTCGCTTTCGATTTGCCGGGGCCTTTTCAGTGTAAGTCGACCATGGTCCTCGTTTTACGGAAAGAAAACAAAAATTCTCGTTATAAATAATTTACTTACATAGCCTAATAAAAAAATATCATGTAGGACTACACAAGGTAAAAAACTGTAATCATCTAATATCTACACCGTACGTCGTTTAACTTTTAAGACAGTAGACCTAAACAATGCAGTATTGAACCTAAAAAAACTGGAGAGAAAAGAATTTTTTTTGGGAGGGGGGGGAGGGGCGATACCATGACAGATGAAGTCACTTGATGGCCGACTGCAACCATATGTACTGCTGATGTGCTCAGGAGGCAGGTGCAGTACTTGGCTTGCAGTGACTTGAGGTGGTGCTTGGGAGCGGACCATCAAGTAAGTCGGGCAGCACTGTCAGGTAAACAGATGGAGAGACAGAATAAATCCTTGCAAAGTGATGTCATCAGCTGGGCAGATGGATAAATAGTGCAATAAGAAAGTGCCATTATACAGAGGTAAAACAAAGTTGCGGAGCACACAATCCTATTGTTTTAATGAGGTTATTGTTATAAGCGGTGATCGTCTGGTGATTCTTTAGTTAAGGTATCATTGTAATTACGTTATTGTTTCAAACACGTATTGTTATAACGAGGTTAGACTGCAACTTTATAAGTGCCCCACACAATGTTGCCATAAATTCACTCTTTTGCCATAAACTCACACTTTTCCCGTACATTCAAATACCGTACTAGTCCGATTGTAACGCAGCTCGAATATAAGGCGAATTGCCGTTTTGGGCTCATAAATTCAACATATATAAAGGGGCACGATTAAAAGGTGGACAACTTTCACCCCAAGACTCTGCCAGTGCCTTTATTACCGATACAGTCGATATTAAAGAATAGTTCAGCCAATGCCGATTCAGAATCATAATTTTCGTCATATTAGGTTTTTTTTTTAATTGTGGACTCCATATTTAAGGTCCAATTTTGGTTATATTTTGGTTTTTGCTAAATATTTAAAAAATGGAGATCTAACCTGAGAACTTGTTTTCGCAGGAGAATCAAAGTTCTTCGAGTAAAATCTGACGAAAACGTGTTACTTATGGGATGTTCCCTTCGACCTCTACACCTTTGCACTTATCCACTTTGCATATTATTTATTCAAAAAACATGCGTAATTTCGGTGTTGTCTCCTCCATTCACCCTGTGCTCTCTCATCATTGTCTTTTGCAGATGGACAATCCCCGGCGACGAGGGAGGTGGGTTGGAGGTAAACGTAACACAGTTTTGTCGAATTCTATTCTGAGTACTTCCTATTTTCCTGTGAGAACAAGTTCCCTGGTAGAATCTCCATTTCTTCATCGTGGCATCCTTCTCACTGCGTTACTTATGGGACAGATTAGCAGACGTGGACATTAGACCCTTCGCCTACAGTCGCGGCAGCAACAACCCAACCAGACTTCACAGCAACTAACGTTGGTAATGTGCGACGAAAACAGATTCAGACGACCAGTTCGCCATCTCCATGATTTGCGATGGGGATGGTCCACACACCACCGCTGCAGATGTCACCGTTGTTTGGAACTTTACCACACAAATGCCCGCTGCACTCAATACTGCACACAACCACCGCCAATCAACTGGAAAATAACCGGGAGATGCGGGCGGACGCAAAACAACAACAAATGTTCCAGATAACAACCAGTGGCTTAGGACTGCCTATAGCGGAGGCGCCTAATCCGATGTCTATAGGCCGTCACGTAACTAATCGCATCCAACGCCTGGTTCGCACACGGACGAATTTTCATGACTAGGAACTGCCTCCTGCTCCACACAGCCTTATGTTCACAAATCACAAACACTGCCTGCTGATGATAGGAAATCCCACCAAGGTCCAAACAGTCCAATTCACTTGCCCAATTTCCCGCGGCGATTGCCAATAACATAGCCACTGTCAGTGTCAATTCCTTCAATCCCAAAAGCTCTGGCAGGTGCCATGCTTGCAAATGACGTGCCGCCTATAAGTCCCAGATGGCCCACATACTGCGGCACCGGCAGCAGACAACGAAAAAGGCCCCACACAAATCAGTGGATTAAGGGGTGCGCTGACACGAAAACACCGCCATGAAACTTAGCTACTGCTGCCTACCCCACGGTACTATGGTACATGAGACCAAGTTAATACATTCTTGTACCGGCGCCACACAGGAGTCTACTCCCCTGGTTGCATACTACACGCCTCAACGAGCCCACCTTTAATCATAATTCATAACCTTTCCTTGTTGATTTGGCGATGTCCGAATATAAGATGACCCTGGCCACATGCGACAAAAAATGCATCCCGCTGCACCATTCGGCACCCCTGCTGCCGGGAACACTTCCTCACTATACTCAGCCGACAGCGCAACTCTCGTACACTGCCGCTGCACCGTCTCCACGAGGGAACCAAAACCTGACGCAAATTCGCGAAGTTACGCCCAACTGAAGAAACAAACTCTTGGCCCACATCTGCCCAGAAGTGACCGATCCACCACTAAACTAACCAAAGTCACCGCCTCTCCCCCTGCGGACGCCAACTTCTACCACGCCAGGGAAAAACATAGGTCTAGACGGCAGGTTCACACCCGTCTTAGGCAAAGTCACAGCCTGTCACAGCGGCCTCGTTTTGTGGTTGTTTCAATAATTCCTGCAACAGATCCCTAGCCAAGAGCTCACCACAAAGCTCATCCGCAAAGCCGAATTTTAATCTTTCATACCTCGAATGATTCACTTGCAACAAGGAATGAATTTGCAGCGTTGTAGTATCCACACGAATTTGCGAAAGCTGCACCTTCCGAGTACTGGATAAATTCACTGGTTCCATGGAACAAAACTGCAGGCCCCTCAACATTGGCAGCAGCACTTGACAAAACTCAGTCTGAAGCTTCACTGGAGCACCATTCAACTGCTTGTTTGACGAGCAATTTCCCACACACGGGAACATAGGCGTTCGAGGTAGCCGGAACTCACACTGCAATGTCGGCTCGACTACATTATGATCCCTAATCAAATCTCTATCCAAATCCAATAAATGCACTCCTTTCCGCACATTCCACCAAGATCGGAATATCTATGTCCCACACTGGATGCTTAGTCGGGATTGCCTCTGACAACATATGACCAGCCCCATCACTAATGCCCTCATCGCCTGCCGTGACCAAGGGCAGTTGCCTCTGGTTTTGGAAAAGATCGTCAATTATTTTCCAATCATTACCATAACTCAACTCACACACATTCTCATTACGACTCGTCAGCGCCACCGCTCATTTCAACAGGCGGCCCCAACTCTGACCAAGCCTAAACCACGCGCCACGGCTGTTTACCGTGACGCGCGTTTCACGTGACTGGGCTAGTTCACTCAGACAGCCAAAGACCCGCTATTCTTGTTCGTCAGAGGCTTACTCATGATGATATCACGGTAAACAGCCGTGGCTCGTGGTTTAGTTAATTTATCTCGTTCTTCCAATTCATACTCATGTGAGTGACCCACAGCAATAGCCTCACGAAAAGCCAACTGCATTTCTGCATCCAATAACTTAAGCAAGGACTGAATTGAGTCCGCTGAACTTACCCATGGGATAGCAGGCTCCTTCGTGAACAACGCAACATTAGTCCTAACGCCACCATCTTGGGCACCTACATTATTTCTACTTAGTCGCCTTCTCGACCACCAACATAACTTTAAATCCGTCAACGGTTCACGATAGTCAATTCTTACGGACTTTGGCTGCTTTTTGTCGTCATTAGGCATGGCTAACACTTACAGTAATTTTTTTTATCGGAAACCAAGCCCGCAACCGCTGACTGACACAGAACCAGTCTGTGCCCCAGCAAAAGAAACAGTGATGAGATAGCACGGGATGAGTAGAGGAGAGGACACTGGAAGTGAGCGTGATTTTTGCATAAATAGTATGTAAAGTGGATAACTGGATACGTACAAAGATGACGAGTATGAAGGGGACATCCCATAAGTAACACAGTAAGGAGTTTCAACGACGAAGAAGCTACTGACTTCTTATTCGTACAATGGATACACACGTTTCACATGGTGTATTCAAACTTCAAAATTGGTCAAAGTTTGGTAGAGTTATGGATTTTGGACGTGAATGTACAATGAATATGCCGTTTTAATGAGAATTACTTTGCAAAATTAGGCTGATAAAATAGAATTTTAGGTTGCACATCCTATAGGCCACCAGAATACAAAAATATACTGTAAAATACACTTAGGCCTATACTCACTCCTCAGAATTTGCGATCAACACTTGCTTCAACTAATAATAAAAAGAAATGCAGATAATACAGCGTTGCAGATCAAAGGTGAGCTTACTATTAATATTCCAAAAATTGTTTGGAAAGTAAATAATACACCAGGGCACCTTTACATCAGTGATGCAGGGAAGGGACTGGTTTCCCCCCACTCCTGGAAACCAAAGTAAAGCAAAATGGAAGTCACAATCATAATGCTAAATGAATTCCTCGAGAATATCTGCAAAAAAAAGTACATTCATAAGTAGGATACGGCAGCGATGTAACTGCAAAATGCTTCAGCTTTCGAACAGTGCTCCCTCAAACCCCATAGCTGGCTTTGTTCGGCTCCCTCTGAAAATATTTCCTAGCTGCAACACTGCTTTACATGATTTATTCATAAAAAGTGAGATTTATAGGATATATGTACGTTTGGAAAAATCCATGGGGTTTTTTAATTTGTAAACCGTCATTTTTAAAAGTTGTGGTATCAACTGTCTCCACAAATTTTCGACAAATCATTAAGGGAGAAACAACAGTTCATTTGTGTTCATCAGACGTAAAATTTAAGGTTTGGGTTGTAGCCTATATCTCACATCACTTTGGCCGGGATTCGAATTCGGCGGCCGTCGAGCCCCTCTGTATTTTGTAAGGTATACGCGCCGCTCTCCACTCGCGTGCCAAATTGTCTGAGAGATCGCGGTCCACAAGATGGTGAGTATTGGGGTTGAAAGCTGTCTCTAAGTTCATAAGAGGTGTGCTTGTGCACTCAAGTGGTGCAGTTACAGTATTCTCAAGCATGTTCCAAAAACTTATTCTAGAGATGTTGACGCTCTCAGCGGCCAAATTTGGTACATCGTAAAAGGAATATCAGAAGGATATATCACTAGTGGGCGTACTCCTGGCACTTATCTATGTTAAGTACAACGGCATGCCGTTTTGGAAGACAAAAGGGACCCCTTAAGGGATACTCGAGTTCCCCCATAATGGCAGAATTAGTTATGCAACATCTTTCTTGATAACTATGGTAGAAAATCGTTCCCCTCAATGAAGCTGTGGCGCAGATATGTGGATGATGTTGGACCCATCACGAAGAGAGGACAGACCGTGAATATGTTGAGAGTGCTGAACTGCTGGAGGGAGGAGATAAATTTCACAAAAGAGGAGGTGGTAGAGAGAAAACTTCTCTTTTTTGTGGAGGACGGAAAATGGAAAGTTGTACTGTTGTTCCAGCCCTACAGAAAACCTATGACGACGAGAAGAGGGATTCCCTTTGGTTCTAGGTACCCGATTGACAACTTAAGGCGATAGGAGCAAATGAATTCAAGAGAGTAGTGCGGCATTCCAGCTCAATGAAAATACCTCATGTCTACCTACGAGAAGTAAAGAGTAGGTTTGTGAGTCTCGGCTACCCCCAAGATGCCTCAATGCATTGATGAAAAGCGAAGTTAGTCTTTTTGGAAGAAATGACAGGATGGAAGGCAAAGAAGTTGAAAGGCAGCCCAGACTAAGAGCAGGACTTACCTGTATTAGAAGTGTAACAGAAGGAATCCAAAGAGTGCTCATAGGAGAATGGGGTTGACAACTATGTAAAGAAAGGAGAAGGCCTAAAAAACTTGCTCGTTGACAAGCTGAAACCACGAGTAGAAAAGAGAAATGAGAAAAGGAGAAAAGAGAGAGCAAATGAGAGTGAAGAAGAATGTCTGAAGAATGTTGTGAACACCAGAGAGGCAGTGTACCGTGTCCCATGTGGTGAATGCGAGGTCGTTTACATTGGCTATACGACAAAACGCAAAAAGGGTGGGGCCAAAGGGTGTTTGGGTAATCGAAAATTAGGACAATCCAATTTATATGCAAAAGAAACAAGAATAACTTTTTTCTTTACTAAGCTGTATTGTTTGTGAACTAAGCTTGATTGTATATGACTACGGAAAAAAAAAATTGTTGCATGAAATGACACCACGAACATAAATAATTCTTATTCCTTCTCTAAAAAACAGCAAATTTCTGAATATTTTGTACGAATGGGAGTTCGGATAATAAGGTTCTTTGGATAATTGTGGTTCGGATATTGAGGTTCTACTGTAGTGTCGAACTCTAACAGCGACAAGTTCCAGAGCTGAGAGGACCGGAACCCCAGGCTATTGAACACCACGTCCGATAGAAGGTTGTGCTGATGAATATCCAGGGTACATCAGATCCAGCAATCCAATTCCAGCTACGAAACGAACTGAGAGACAATCTCAGGAGGAAGTGGAGAACCAACCCTACTAATATGGGATGCCGCGATGTGGGGATCAGAACATGTATGGCCGACCCTGCTAATATTGGAGGCCACGTCCAACCGCCGAATTCGAATACCACAAGAGGAGACAACAGGAAAAAACGGTTTGCTTTGCCTGATAACTGTACATCTCTTCTAGCTGTTATTTGCCCATCGAAAATTCGCCAAGATATTGATAATCTTTGTTTTTGAAATTTCATGTAAGTGTGCTTCGTTTTCCTGTAGATTATTCATAACATACAATTAAGAAAAACAAAATAGAAATAAGTTACTAAAAAAAAAAGTTCCCTTACATCCTGAGCAGTCTCTTCGGTCTTGGCAAAAACAGTAAAGATGTCTGCTATTCCAGCATTAGAAATCCATATCTTTGAACCGTTAAGCAAGAAATGCTTTTTATCGTTGGATAAAGTTGCTTTCGTTTGTATTGAAGCTGCATCAGAACCACTAAAAGAAAATGCAACATTTGAAAGCCACAGTAACACTATATAACAAACTTTACTGACGTATTGTAGTTGTAGCACATTATTTCTGTGAAAATAATTTGCAGAGAGACACCTAACAAACCACACAAACAGCATCACAGAAGTAAAGGGCTGTTTTTTTTTAACTTTATATTAATTAAACAAACACTAGAACTGATTTTTGTCATTAGGGGAAAATAGAAACAAGAAGAGAGTGGGTCGATGAACAATCGCAAGTTCAGTTCTGACGCATTTTCTAAAGAGCAGGCTTCAGATTGTGTCTGAAACGCAACTTTTCGGCAGGAATTACTAATGTTTTTCAACCGTCTGCACCTTATTCAGGGATGGGAGAACATGAACTACTATATTCCATAAGAGTTTTGAACAGCGTGCTACTGGGGTCAACTCCAGCGACAGTGGCTCCCTCTCTTCATCCTCACTTGTTGGGGGCTGGAGGGCAGCACTTCACTTGTATGTGAAAATGAAGCAGAGTTCCGGTGTCGTACATTTTTGCAGGCTCCTGTAGGTTCATCAGGGGCCCATTATTGTTCTGTAGGTTCATCAGGAGCCCATTATTGTTCTGTAGGTTCATCAGGGGCCCATGATTGTTCTGTAGGTTCATCAGGAGCCCATTATTGTTCTGTAGGTTCATCAGGGGCCCATTATTGTTCTGT